>JARJLE010000329.1:0-60896 GCA_029289555.1 Mycena latifolia | reverse complement strand
TGGCGCGCTTGCGCCGAACCTGCGGGCGCTGAACCTCAACTACAATTTTCTGGAGGACGTGCGGGGCCTGGGAGGGCCTCACGCGACTGCGCAAGCTGAGTGTGGTCGGGGCGCGTCTAAAGGTAGGGACCGGCGTCGCCGAGTTTGCAAACAGACGCTAATTAATTGTTTGCAGGGCACGAAAGAGATTATCCGGGTAGTGCGGGGGCTGGCGGAGGTGGAGGTGCTGATTTTCGGTGAGTTTTTATGGCAATTTCAACTCGATCCAGGGCGTGCAAGCGAGGTGTTTTGTGGATCATGATTCGGGTCGCCGTCGCGCACCGCCGTTTATGGATGTTTGCCAGTTTAGGAGGTCGATTGCTGATTTTCTGCGTGCTAGGATGAACCCGTGCACGCTGGGGTGGTACCTGCCGCTCATGGTGGGCAAGGGGGAGCCGGGGCTCTCGGGGGGCGCGTGGGCGGAGCTGGACGGGCGATTCCGGCGGGGGCTGCCTGACGGGGTGTATGTGGGGCTTGCGTACCGGGGCCTGGTGATGCGGGCGTGCGGCGGGGTGCGGGTGCTGGACGGGGTGGCTGTAACGGCCAAGGAACGGGCCAAGACTGTGCGCGTGCTGGGGTGGCTTGCTGGGGAGGACAGGGTGATAGTGGATTGATTTGTTGATTTTCAGTGAGCAAAGATCTACATTGTAATTTACAAACATGGATTGCCCGGAAGGAGATCAAGGCGAGGTTTGATCCAAACCGGTACAAGGCCGAGCTAGCAAGTGAACCGGTTCGTGTGATGCGGTTCGTTTGAATCTGAGATCGGGCATCTGGATCTAATGTAGCCTTTTCGGTATCACGAGTCGCCTTCGGTTTGGACGATAAATAGAGGGCCCCTTGGCCTGTGCGGTATCGTACCTCCCATGCTCGACGCGCCCCATATCCAGAGCGGTGACCAGCTCAACTCGTACAACGTACCCAGCTCCAGTACGCTCTGTGAGCATATGTCAACTCTAATGGACACAATTAACCTCCTTCAGCGGAGCGGACAAGGACATATCATTCTTGAACACCCTGTCACCCGATCCCGACGCTGCCTTAATGTGGGTCCCTGTCTTTCTTGTCCTCCGTATACTTCCTAAAAACATCCTAGCGTGCCCGACATCGACTACAACACCCGCCGCATGTCCAGCTCGGCGGCATCGGCGGACACAGAGTCCAGCACCCTCTCACGTCCCGAGAAACGCGCCCTCTCTCCCAACGACTCACCCCAGCCTAAAAAAATCCGCTCCCTCGACCAGAACAACTGGGAGGTCGACTCGGCAGGGAGCACAAACCCCTCGGAAGAAAAAGACTCGCTCGACCCTGGAAAAGTCTCGCTGCCCTCCATTTTCACCACTTTCGAGGACTCGTACCGCCCGGAGCGCCGTGCCTCGCTCCCCACCCTCGGCAGAGCCGCGTCCGCCATGCCCCGTATCCCCCAACCCATCTCCGCCAAAATTACGCCCCCTCGTCGCTCTCGTCCTACACCTTCCCCCCGACAAATGACGACTCGGAAAAATCAGGGCGGCCTACTCTCTCGACAGACCTCCGCTACTACGACGCGTCGGATACCCCCCACCCAGCGCAATTTCCAACGGCACCCCATCTAGTTCGGTGTTTTCGCCTAATTTCAACTCCCCCCTCTCGTCCGACTTTGCGCGTAGCGCGCACCTCTCGCCCTATTCAGAGTCGGACCACTGGACATCTTCCCCTTCCGGAATTGTGCGGCCCAGCTCGACCCCGGGCCAGCTATCCAGCCCGGCCGTCAAATACGAGGAGGCTTACGCAATTCTTCCTTTAGCGCCGCGTCCCCCCATATGTCACACCAGATGTTCGCAGGCTCGGCTCGTATTTCGGGCCATCACGCCGCAGATCGTAGGTCGCTGTCGGGAGGTATAAAAGCGAATGGGCTTTCCCCTCGTCTGATTTTCCCTCTTTCGTCTGGTGCTGGTGTCCAGCAGTACTCCGCCATGCCCCCCGCGCCCGCCCTCAACTCCCCCAACCGTTCCCCGCAGAGCGCCGCCAGCTCCACTCTCGTTGACCGCCCCCAGCGCAAACGCGGCAAGCTGCCCAAAGAAACCACCGACTTCCTCAAAGCCTGGCTCCATCGCCACTCCGACCACCCCTACCCGTCGGAGGAAGAAAAAAAGCAGCTCTGCCACGCGACTGGACTCAGCATGTCCCAAGTTTCGAATTGGATGATCAATGTGAGTGTTCATTCTTTCTGTCGTCGTTTCCTCTCGCCCTGCCCCCGCTCCCCGCTCGTCCCTTTTTTTTTTTGCTCCCATCCAATCATTTTCCCGCCCCTCGTCGCCCATCATGATCAATTTGTTTAATTTATCATTCGCCCCTGTCAACAATTCTGTCTGTCGCGCCCGCGTTCTATTCTGCCCTCTATTATGTTGAATGTTGAACGCCCATCACTGACACGCTTGTTCTGCGCAGGCTCGCCGTCGGCATCCTCGCGCCCGCGCACCGCGCGGCTTCTGGTCCAACAACAACGGCGCCTTATCCGCCGCAAGGCGGCCGCAGCGCGTCCCTTGGCGGCATCCTCGACGCCCGCCGCGCCTCGCTCCCCGGCGCCGACAGCCTGCAGCTGTACCACCCCATGACGCTGCAGTCGCTCCCACATCCCCACTCGCACCACCCATACCACACGTCGCACCACGACATGGGCTACGGCCGCGGCATGCGCATGGGCCCCGGGATGGGCCTCGACTTTTCGCAGTCGGCGCACCCGTCGCACCAGCCGCGCGGCATGTACGGGCCCGGGCAGGGCGGCGCGTACGGCGTGCCGCTCAGCGCGCCCGCAAGCATGTCGGGTGGGGGCAACCCGTTCTCGCCGCCGCCCGGGTACCTGCCAAGTCCTCGAGAGGAGGGCGGGCGGCAATACTTCGACGGCCCGGGCAACGGTGGGGTGGTGGTGGCGGGAACGGGGGGAACGGGGGCGGCGAGTCGGCGCCTGGCAGCGGGTACGGTACGCCGCAGTGAGCCCGCCCCCCTGGCGCGCCACTACTGCGTTCAGAACGTGGGATCTGCGGGCGTTAATTTTGGGAGGCCTGGGAGAGTGGGAGCGGTGATAATCAGATGCAGAGTGATTCACTTGCTACGCGGGGCCCACACTATCGGCTGGTGTTGATGGCGCTGAAACGACGAGACGAAAACACAACAAGGGCCACCCCGAATTCAATTGAATTCGGCCTGGGTGATTGCGCCGCCCGCCGCCGCCTTTGCGCCTTGTGTCCTTTTTTGCCGCGCCATCTTGGGTTTCGCAGTCATATCAATCACTTTGCTCTTATCACTCCTTGCTCCCTGGCCTCCTACTCCCTCCTTGTATCACCATTGCCCGCATCGCCGCTCGCTCTCGCCGCCGGACGCTCTCTCGTCTCATCTAGTGCATTATTTATTTATCACCGCATCGTCGCTCATCATTGTCATTTTTGCTGTTCTTTTTTTTTTGAACTTTGTACGCTCCTACGGTTTGAATCGCCGTTCGTTGTTCAGCCTCGCCCGCTGTACCTTGCCCTCGTTCCTCCTGTCCGCCCGGACCCCTTGCTCCGGACCCCCCGATTCCTCCGCACTTTCATTCATTCCTCCCTTCGTTCGCTTGTTCCTGTCGTAGACCCCCCTCTTGCATTCCGCTCTGAATTGATCAATGTATACGTGACAATTAAATATTATAGTAATTATCTATTGATTGTTTTCGGGCGCTCTGGTCTTGTCCTCCCACCGTCGCTTACCGCTCCCGCTCCCCTCCTTGTGCTCGAAAAGGCGCCGCGGCTTGTTCAAGCCCATATGCGAGCACGGTGTTCTCAAATCTCCAGAGCTGATATGATCACCATCTCACGGAAGAATCTGATTCGCCAGCGGGCGCCCGTTAATGAATTGGGTACCTCTCTTACGAGAATCCGAGTCCGAGGCCTTTTCAGGCGTGTTGTCGCAAACTGGCGCTGATCAGTGCAGCTTCCGTCGAATTCCCCGTCGCCGCCGGCCCCAGCCAACAGCCCGCTTCGCGTCTTCCGCTTCTCGCGATTGATTGGTGGGGCATACGCACGGTTTTTCCCGTTAACGTTATGCGCATGCATATGCATTTACCTCCTTAATTATCGTTATCGCGCACTCCCTAACCGTGGATCATGTATGTAAATTTTGCCCGCGCTGGCGGGGCGGCGCACCGTCGTGAGCCTAACAGCGAAAAAGCTTGTTGTGCACGCCCGGAAGCAAACGAGAATGGCTATATTGCGTAGGGCAATTTGTTTAATGTGTTTTGTGTATTTTCGTAATTAAAAAAGGTGTGCGATACTTCCGCGGGCCTAGACCCACCGGGGGCGTTAAATTCAGGAGAAGGGGCGCGCATGTGGATGAGATGTGATATGTTACAGCAATTGGGATGATGCAGTTGAGTTTGTATTGCAGGTACATACATTCCGTGTGGGAATAAATATGTGTTAAATAGTGTGTAGTTACAGCAGTAGTGTATGGTGCTTGGATCTATGCTATGCGATGAGATGCGATGGGTGGGTGCTGGCGAACAAGGACGAGCTCATGATGCCGGCACAGATGGGGGAAGCGAGGGCTCGTGAGTTGGTGGGACTCGACGGATGTATAGCGGCATCTGGTTCCCGAGCGCGGGCTCCGACTTGACGAACGGCCGGGTGACCACACTGCACAGAATCGAAGGTCAGCACGACTCGCGCGATAGGGGCGCGAACAACGCACTTGACTTTCTTCTCGATGACCATCGAGGGATCCTGCCGAAATTCGATGTCCTTGAGTAATGTGTATAGGAAGATTTTCATCCTGGGAAACGCAGCGCGTCAGTGCCGTGTCGCGCGAAGGATCGGTGCTCGGGACATACTCGATCAAGGCGAACTTGTAGCCAATACACGCCCGGTTCCCGTCGAGCGGGTTGCCGTTGAGGAAGGTCAAGGTGTTCGAGTACAGGCCGGGGATAGCTTTCGCCGTTGATGGAGGATTAGCCCACCGCTCGGGTCTATTCGCGAGCGCGTCAGAGCTTAAACAGGGTATGGAAGAAACCCGCACCTGAAAGCCCGCGTATCCTCGCCCCAAAGCCCCTGGCTCTTGTTGATCGCCTGTATCGGAATGGTAATAATATCCCATTTTTTAACACGGATGCTAGAGAGCCGTTTCCCGGTCTTGTCGAGGCACCCGGGCTCCCCGCTGTCCGCGGCAGCCGTTACGGGGATCTCATCCTCGTCCCGCATACACACACGCATCGTGCTGGTTATCGGGGCATGGAGGCGCAGCGTCTCCCGGATGACCCAATCCAAATACCCGCATTTCGATAAGCGGTCCGTGAGCATCTGGTGGTACAGCTGCGGGTCCGACTCTTCCAGTCCAGCGTGCTGGCTCTGGAGGTCGCGCTCGACGTCCCTCAAGGCCGTCCGTAGGTTTCTCTGCGCCAGCGGGTGTTGCACCAGTGCATAAAGGCACCAGGTCAGAGCCGACGACGTCGTCTCGTGGCCTGCCGCTATGAAGGTCGAGATTTGGCAGAGTACTTCGTTTACCGACATGCTCTCAGTAACTGATGTAGCAGTATTCGAACGGACTGGACGATGGGGTGAGACACGAGAATAACGCAATAAAGACGGTCAGCTCACTCAGCACACTGAGTATATCCCGCCCCAGGATGGTCTTGTCTCCATCAATCTCGCCCGCCTTTCCGGACAGCATTTGGCGCTGCTCCTCAAGAACCGCCCGACTCCTCTCCTCGATCAGCTCAAGACCAATACGCCGCATCGTGGTGTGAGCTTGGGTCATGACTGCGTTATTGCGACGCTGAGAGAAAAGCGGTGATTAGTCGGCCGCGCATCAAAGGCAGAAACCAAGAATAAAGAGGCGCTCCAATGTATCCAGTCCAGTAAAGGGATCGAAGGACATGAGGCAGAGAAGACGAGGCGTTGGGACCGCGGTAAGATATTGTTCGACGATAACATATCGCCGCGGGAATCAGGAGAGAATAAACTCACGAATCTTCTGAGAAACGGGAACCATACTTGGAGGATGGTCATCACACGAAACTTGCGCGCGGTAGAAAAGATAACACCGAACGCATGAGCCAGTTCGTTGTTGTCATCCGTCAAGGAATTAAAATGGTATCCGAATCCTGCATGGATTAATGAGCAAGATGCAGGCTGAAACGCAAGTAAAATAAAATGATCTCACCCGCCAGACCAATGGCGTCCAAAGTAGCCCGACCAAGCCACATGAGCACGTCAACGCGAGCATATCCAGGGGGGACAGAGGAATTAGATTTGGAATCATTTGACTCCTTCTCGTCGTCTGCTTGCGAGGCCGTATGAAGCCAAATGTCGCGCAGCTGCGCCAAGGAGTTAGAATGGGACTCGCGCACAATCTCCGGACACACAAGGCAACGAGCAGGTGGGTACCCGGTGGCGCCACCTACGTCTGCAGCCTTGCGAGTCGCGAGGACGATACGGATCACTGACACACCTTAGTGGCCTTGTCCCAGAAAATCGGTGTGAGTGATTTGATGTGCGACGACGAAAAGGCAGGAGTCTATTAATAGGTCAGCTTGCGATCAAACTCGTCGGGGACAGCGGCCAAGAGCACGTGACCAGACGCGTTGCCCAAATGCGGAAATAGCGGCAACAGGCGAATCCAATTCAAGCGGCGGGGTAGGAAAGAAAGAAAGGAAAGGGAAAAAATCAAAAGGGCGGGGCACTCACGAGGATTTTCCGCTGAAGTGATGAAAACATTCAGAATTGACTGGGAGAACAGCAAAAACATCACACACCTGTCTCTTGTGCGCATCGCCTTCGACGGTGAGCAACCCATCGTGCCCCGCCGCCATCGTCGCCAGACTGTCCCGCACAAAGTCGGGCTTCGGGTAGTCGTATGCGTTCCCCAGGATGTGCGCGACCGCAACCGGGTCCGTTGTCATGAGCCTGCAGCCGCCGATGAACCCCCGGTAGACGAACGTCGACCCGTACGCCGCCTCCCATTCCGCGACGAGATTGTTGTTTTCCTGGTCGTGCATCTCCATAAGGTTGCCCATGAAGAACGAGGGACATGGGGGGCCGCGGAGCAGGGTGAGAGGCGAAAGGAATTGCCTGACAAGCAGGCGGATGAACCCTGACAGAAGGTACAAGATTAGTGAGAGGACTAGAAGTATAGTGTAGGTTGTTGAAGATTCCATGGTCGGCTGCCTGCAGAGGTGGAAGGAGTGTTTAACAGCCCCGCTGTAAATATACAGGAAATCCGTCAGTCAGGAGATCGGCAAGATCACTCGGTCACCTCGGATCCGACACTCCGGCACAGTGCCAACGGAAGCATTTCCCGTCAAGCCAGAAATTCGGGAAAGTCAATGCTGTCTTGCTATCCTCAACGCTAGTCTTGCGCTGTCGAGGCGGTCGGGTCCAAGGTGAGCAAAAAAACTCTGCAAACCCATCCTCTCAAAATATTTGCCCCGCGGGTGGGGAGTAAATGTTAATGAACGACAGTTAGCTTCGGCTTCTCTCGACGTTAACCCTTCTTCTAGTACATATGCTACGTTGTTCATTTTTTTCTGACAAGGCTATTGGATGCGCGAGCGACCGGCATCTCCAGCATCCTCCGCAGTTGATCCATACTGCCAAGCAATTCAACCGGCCTTCCCAATCGTTTCCCTGCCCGAGGAGATATTTCTGAAGGCTCAGCTCTTGCTCAGCTCTGCTGAAGTGCATTCTTTATCGCGTGAACCACTGTCCGAGTCGGCCGACTCCCGAGCCCGGTGACAGCATTTTGAATTCGACCCACGAGTAACAGATCATTTTCGTCCACAAATGGCAAAGACGTCTTACTTTGACGTCACGTACCCCGAGTGCGCCGAGCAAAAATTAAAGCGGCTGGCAGCCTCTGGTAGCGTCTGTGCGGCCCACAAGACAACGAAAAAGAAACGAGTTTGGACTGATTTTTTTCTTCTCTCACTTGTTCTCCGTCTCTAAGCCAAGTGAGGATGTTGAATCAACTCTCGCTTCGATGGTCGCCAAAAAGATCTCCCTCAGCGTCCCGGGGATTTCCTAGCCAACGGAACGGTGCCGTGAATGCTCCTGACGTTGAACCAGGCCGGCCAGAATTTTCGCCGAGACCAAGGTTCACCGGCGAGTACGACTACCTGTGTACTTCAAACTTGTCGCTTCTATAGCCCACTGTAAAGTTTTAGCATGGGCTCGACATCGTTTGTGTCTGGAACGAGATAAAAGGTGCTGCGTCGATCGTCAAGGGCCATCTGGGACTTGGGTTGCAGCTGTTCCAGTTTTGGTGGTGCGATTGCAACCAGTTATCGGCGAAGAAGGCACCTTTTTTAAGGATGTGATTTAAACGTCCGGCGACTGTGTATAGACTGCTTCGGTAAGCTGTTGGGCTTCGTGGTCGATCGCAATTGCAGGAGAAGGAGAAGGAGGAGGAGGATATTACTGAGGATGTTTAAAAATATGCTTGAAATGGCCGTGGTGGAGAAAGCGATGCAACGGTTGATAAAATATTTCAGGAAGCCCAAGATCATTGGCGAGCGCAACGACGGAATATCTGTAAGTGGACCAACCCTGTTTCTGTAGGCCAGAATTTGAGGCTTTGACCGACTTGAAGAATACTTTGAATATCGACGAATGAAACAAGTCGGTTCGGCCTGGTCGAGTTAAAAATACAATTACAACCAGTTATTGGTAGGAGGTGGGGGACCTGTCAGCATTCTTGATCTATGGTCCCTTATACAAAATTCCGCTGTTTCCGCGAGCCCTTCAGTTGTCGCCTTGAAGATGCCGGCGGCAGTCCCGGGCCAACGGCAGTCTTTAATATAAATCTTCTTGGGCTGACACACAAGCCAAACTTAGAGCATAGCGATCGGCTTCTGTGAACGTAGACATGAGAATCGCAACCTAGAGCCTGCGCGCAATGGGGTGGGAGAAGAGAAGAAAGTCAACCGCACGTGCCGCACAAAATTGATTGAACCGCACCGCCACTTTGCTTAATCTTCTTCTCTTTAATGAACGACCTCGATGCAGTGCGGGAGTTTGTCACCAGCCCACTCGTCTCTTCTTTGCTGCACACACACCCGAATGATCTCGCGGGTTGCCGCGCCGCCTGGCCATTCCGCGAACCCTGGTGGGCCTGGGCGTCTGACACTCTGACATGTCGGTGGTTGCAGCTCCTCGAATACTATACGGACCCGACCCAGCGCACAGTGCGTCCCGGTCGCATTTCGTTTCATTTCATTCAACGAGATCAAGGAGTGGGATATACCGGTCGAATTCCGGCAATTAATTGACCAGGTCGGTGCTCTGGCGCTGCCACGAAATCCCATCGACATCGTCCCAGGTACCTTGCTTGTGTTGCGCCAGAAAATATTCAGAGGTTAACGTTCTAATTTTGGAAAGAGGTGTCTCTTGAAATATCATCAAGAGGAATGTCGCCCAAAAAGGCCCACGAGGTTTACACGCAGTGTCAATCACAATTGTCTGTCTAACTAGGATGGCAGGTTACCCAAAGCGTCGCATACATATCCAATTTATTCCAGTCCCTTGTTATTGACCCTCGCGGCGTCCGAATCGTCGACATCGGTGCTGGACAGGTTAGTTTTGTTTCGCCCGCCGCTCCTTCAACCACATGATTTTTTGAACTCTCATTTTTCCTTCGGCTAGGGATACTTGACGCGAGCGCTCCAGTCACATCTAGGAACCACGCATCTGCTCGCTCTTGACTCGTCAGAAATTCAAACCCGAGGGGCCCAACGATGGGAAGAACGCACAGGCATTGTCGGTTCAATAACTCAAAAAACGATTCACATCACCCCTGCAACCTTGTGCGACTCTATCGACGAATGGATTAAGAACACCTCATCCCAAATAGAGACCGAAAACGGGCCTGCGCCGGTGCTTCTCGTGGCACTGCACGCATGTGGCTCGCTGACGCCCGACATCTTACGCACCTTCTTCATTCAGCGGGCTGCGGCCACGGCTCGGCAAGATCGTCCTTTGTGGGCGCCCATTGCGATGATTGCAGTAGGATGTTGCTATAACCTTCTAGCTCCGCAAGGTAATTCATTATTCACGATCAACTCGGAATCTCCTGTGCTACTTCTGCGGACCTCCATTGAAATTATTTTTGCAGACTTCCCGCTTTCCGAATGCATGTCCGCGTCCCCACCGATATCATTAGCCTCTTCTGCGTATCACCTGGCAGCGCAAATTCCGGCGCAGTGGTTTCGGACGCCAGAGAGCCGGGCGGACGCCACTCTGGCGCTGCGCAAGGTCGTGTGGCGTGCAATCATAGGCGCCAGGTTCGCGAAAACGCTGCAGAATACCGAGGAAGAAGTTGCCAAGCTGGACGGCACGGGGGACCGCCCGGTGATGCGCCGGCTGGGCCGACTTAACAACTCCGCATACGTCGACTGGGAGACCTTCGCGCGTGTTGCCGGGGAACGCATCGGCGTTGATTTTGGGCCTGATGATGAGCTAAACGCCGCTGAACGGGGCCTGATTAGCGAGCTCGAAGTCCTGCATGTTCTTCGATGCATCATTGGGCCGCTGGTAGAGAGTTTGATCATCATCGATCGGGCTCAGTGGGTTCAGGAACAGCTGGATGGGCGCGGGACCGACGAGTTGCAGGTAGACATGGTAAACCTGTTTGACCAGGCGACAGGGAGCGGGAGGAACATCGCTCTCGTCGTGGCCCCGCCGCGCCCGTGATTGACTTCCTGAATTCACATTTCTCTAAGCGCTCAATGTGATGGAATGCGGCGGATGCAAATCCTTGTTAGGGAACTGAGCCAGTCCGCCATATTTATGGTAAAGGCTCCGCCGACCAGATCGATGCACCTGGAACTATCCCGTAAGATTGGGATCAGTTTGGATCAGCTTACCCAACTCGTCGACCTTCGTCGACATGATCTGCCAAACAAGGGAGCTCCGTTTTAGTAGTGATCATAGATGATAACAATTGATAGGCCTATAGGTTAGGTCGGAGGTAAATACCTTCCTTTGCGGGGTTGTCGCCGGATCATGCCAATCCTTGATATTACAGCCAAGTGAGCAATAAAAACCGAGGCACAGGTTTCTGAGTAACAGCGATATGGTGAATATCTGCCGTGGTCGACATGGTTATGCAACACGGTTAATTCATGAAACGGGTTGCACCTGATATCACGATACAGAGTGCATAATTCCGCGCAAACGCCCTGACCTTGTGGAAGAGCCTGAGACACGGAGAATAAAGGGTGCTCCGGCATAATGAATTCCGTGCGACGTGTACGAATTATTCTGCAACAGGATATGTTTACTCCATGCGAGTAACCACGGGTCTTGTCGATTCCTGTGGCGCTGAGGGTGTACTACGGCACCGGATGCAATCTCGGGGAAAATACAAGGTTGACCTATAAGGGTCATTTTACGTACCATTCAACCTCCAGCGACACACATCCTTGCCAATCCTTATGCTGATTTCACCTATGTCGAAGCTTTTCACCGTCGAGCCTGTGAGAGAAGGTCCATATTGCGCATTCAATTCTGGAAGAAGTGCAGGGGGAAATTCGGTGATTGTGGAGTAATTATCTGGAACAACGGCCATGGCCGAGTTGCGGGAATCCGACCTGATCGATCCTGAAGATTGAGGGTCTGCATTGAAAGCTGATCTCTGTGGAGAGTTGGCACGGCCGCCGAGAAGTGCCCATCCGATCGATGCATGGAACCGGGGTGCGGTGTAATATTCTTGCTGGTGTATAGCACGTAGAGCAGGCGTCAGCAAGTTCGTCAGACTTGCGAGCTGACAGAATCCATCAGTTTAGGTTAGGCTAGCTTGACATTGATGATATACCTCGTGGTGGCCCGCGCCTATTTCAAGAACCAAAAATATTCGGGTGCCTTCGTCATTAACAAGGTGGCTTATATGCGCGAAAGAAGCAGTGAAACTGTCCAGGGGCATCGTCAATCATAAGGGAAGATATGACGAGACTGGAATATACGGGGAATTCTTTTCTGCGATGGATCTGACGGCGCGTTTCATTTCTTCTCTTTGGTGGGATCGTAAAAATATTGGACGTGAGAGGGAGATGTGCAACTCGGGTTCACAGTCTTTCGAAGATGACCAAAAATCATGCAGAGTGGGAACCATGTTTTTGGCAGAAGCAATTATTCTGCAAAGCAGCTTGAACAGCGTCGAGCTATGGTCAAGTGCAACGGATGCATAAATGTGCGTTGCATATTGGCCGTCAACGTGAGGAGTTGCACGTATTCGGCCCTGATGCAACGACGGGTCATCTACATGTGTTGGTCCAACCAAAGTAACGGAAAGAACTGGTAGCTTTCTGTTGAAAAATCGTTCACATCGCAGTTTATTAACTACCAAGTTGAACCTCACCTTTTTTTCGCGGGCTGCCTCGAAGAATCTGGTTCCGATTCATCAGAGCTGGAGTAAGCAACCAAGGCTAAGTCTCTCTTCATCCCACACTCAGCAGCAGCTAGAATTCGGGCACCGAGGTGGGGGCAAGAAATTGAAGAATAAGCTTTCACGGCCACGTGGATTCACGTGGATCACAGTAGGGGCAAGCAGCAGCAAACAGCCGAGCCGACCCTCCGTTCATTGACCATGAACGTCCAATTTATCAACAGTCTCTCCTCAACCAGCAATGCGCCATCCGGACACGTTCATTCTCATGACCAGGGTGCGCCTCACTCACACGACCACGGCGGTGACCATGGACACACTCACGAACATCTCGATCACGCCGGTGCAGAATCAGATAACTTATGCGACCTATGAGTTAGAACTGACGTTGTGCAGGCAAATTCTCTGACCGAGACTTGCCCGACTATTCTTCCCGAAACTTCGAGGAAAGAGGTTTTACCATCGGGATCGGCGGGTATGTTTCAATGACCTGCCACCAGATAATCGGCTAATGTGATGGACGGCAGTCCCGTAGGATCAGGGAAAACTGCTTTGGCTCTTGCTCTCTGCAAGGCTCTACGGAAGGAGTATAACATAGGTCTGTTCCTTCTTGATTTACCAATTTCCGGCTGAGGTCTGCGTAGCTGCCGTAACGAATGATATCTTCACTCGGGAAGACCAAGAGTTTCTCATCAAAAACCGCGCGCTCCCGGCGTCGCGGATTCTTGCAATAGAGACTGGGGGTTGCCCTCATGCTGCGATCCGTGAAGATATTAGTGCGAATATGGGTGCACTAGAGACGCTCCAGGCCACATTTAACTGTCAGATGCTCATCGTCGAAAGTGGTGGAGACAATCTTGCGGCTAATTACTCGAGAGAACTGGCTGATTATATTATCTATGTAATTGACGTCTCGGTACGTTTCCGTCTTCCACCGTAGCCTTGAAAAAAAATTAACTGGCTATCTTCAGGGTGGCGACAAAATTCCACGGAAGGGTGGCCCCGGTATCTCTCAATCCGACTTGCTGGTTATAAATAAGGTTGGTTAAACCTTATTTAAATCATAGGCCTCGTCGACGATTTAACTCATCTATCTCATTAACAGACTGATCTTGCGCCGCACGTTAATGCTTCCCTCGAAGTAATGGATAGGGACTCTAAGCTCATGCGGGGTGATGGTCCCACAGTATTCACGAGCGTCAAGGAATACACGGGAGTTGCGGATGTTATTAGTCTGATCCTGGCCGCCTGGAGGAGTGCTGGCAGTCCTGGGATGGTGGGTGCGGTTGGGGATACTGAATAGTGCCTGCATATATCGTACCATTCCAGCGTACGCTGCGAGCCGCCACAGATTAATTAAGAAAGATGCCAAGGATGCAAATGTTTCACTGATTAGCATTGCGCACGGGTAGAGGAGTTGATGATGAACAGCGATGCAAGTTCATCTGTGGGATGTAATGCGGCGACCACCACAGGTACATAAAAAGTGGAAATACACTGCAGAATGCTAAAAGGGATATTGATAGCCATATTGATGGTCGACAATCCTAATTAGAGTGCGATCGACATCTTCTACCCATCCGGGGTATTCCGAAACACTCAATGGTGACCCCCTCATCTTGTTCGAATTCAAGTCGGGACTTCAAGCTTCACGGGCGGCACAGATTAAATTGATATCAAACTGTGCGAAAACTATGCGCAGCAGATGATTATCAGTTTGCAATTTCCTTGAGCTGAAACAATACCAATAGCGCAGAGGAGCAGGTATATACGTAGCTCAGCACCGACGAATTCGGAACACCCTCTGGAAATCAACTCAGTTAGTTTTTCGATGTTGAACCGTCTCAAGCTATGTACGAGAGACTAACGTCTTTT
The DNA here is from genome assembly GCA_029289555.1 of Mycena latifolia. Taxonomy (NCBI): domain Eukaryota; kingdom Fungi; phylum Basidiomycota; class Agaricomycetes; order Agaricales; family Mycenaceae; genus Mycena; species Mycena latifolia. The sequence goes on along the minus strand of JARJLE010000329.1, from coordinate 46,595 downwards.
ATATCTTGACAAAATTGCAACATCAAATATCGAGACGTTCCAGAGGCTTCGGTTATCCATGTGTGTGCAGATGAGAAAGTGGGTTGAGCAAGAGGTTACGCCCATTATAATTTATTTATGAAAGGGATGCTATACGAATCTCCCCCGCGGCCTCCGAGAGCTCTTACAATCAGCGGTAGCCAATGCTCATTCCCAGACTAGATTTTTACGACCTAAATACCTGCCTTCATCCATCGGACAACCTTTGGGCCTGATTGGGAGCAATAGTACCTCGCGACAATTTAGTAAAAGTTCTGTAGAGAGTTCAACAACTGCCATGTTAGAGTCCGAGGACCGGGAGATAGATGTGTATCAATATTACTGCCAACGGTGAGCGAAAACTGCGCACCCTCGCGGGTTGTACGGTGTACCCCTATCACTGTTCATAGTCACCTGATCGTGTTAGGTTTGATCGACGGCTAAATCCGGAACCAGCCAAAGACAATAGCATCCTCTTGTACTTCCTACTTATAGCCTGCCGAGCCTCAGCGTCGGCTCTCGCATTAGACTGCGAAACTCAGAGGGATAGCCTGCTCTTCTACTACGTTGTTCTTCTCAGCCAAACAGCCAAGGACCGAGCTTCAGCAACTTGAAGTGAATTAAAATTGGTTGTGGACTTGAGCGAAGGGTGTTTTCGGTATGTGTATCATAAGCCTGTCTGTAATCCCTCCTTGACCCCTAAACAGGACGTAAACTCGCATGTCCATGAAACAAGCTGCCAGTGGCATGGATTCTCCCTTCTCTGACTTCCTCGTCGGAAACCCGGATCGTCTTCCATCACCGCAGGAAATGAAATCGATAAATGAACTAGTGATGCAGACATCAGCGCACCTCACACTCCTCAACTCCCGGGTCCCCCGGAGGAATTCCGGGAAAAAAATGCCGCGCAAACCCGAAATCGACCTCGCTCGGAGTTTCTTACGGTTTCATAAAGCTTTGGTCGCCCCCTGGCGACGTCTTCCAGGGTGACTACCGACTGGAATGATAATAGGGCCGAGACATTACTCCTCTGCAAAATCTGTAGAAGCTGGCGGCATATTGCCTTGTCGACCCCATCTCTCTGGACGATATTGTGCTTCCGTCTCGACATATCACAATCGTTGTTTGAATGGATTCCATTGTGGTTGGACCGCTCACGATCCCTCCCAATTCATCTGCAGATTCTCTGGGATGGCTCTACTTCACCATCTACACTGGAATCAGTTCTATCTTTCATCGCACCTCATATCAACCACATTTGCACGCTCTCGATGAACGGCCTCGTTGATGTGGACGTTCCTCCTGGTCCTTCCTATCCCAAACCCATATTCCCTCCAATCCCGTCGAAATCCTTTACGGCGCCCCTTCTGACCATGCTCGAAGCAACTTTGCCCCTGGGCAGCAACTACGATTGGGTTTTCTCTGCACGTCAGGCAGCGCCTCTTCTCACGCGTCTCTACACTTAGGGCTTCTTTCCAAATCAATTTCCCCTTTCCCAATTGACAACGCTCCATGTTGAGGAGCCGATCCCTATAAATGACTTCATCCCGCTCGTCCTGCGTTCTGAAGGGACTAGCCTTTGTGGATATCAGTATGTCTGCTGAGCAGACTATAAGATGTCTTCAGCACAACGGCTGCCCATACACGGCTCCGGGTGATTGAACTGGCACACTTCATTGCTACGGCTGGCCTTTTGGCGGACCTCGCAGAATCACGCATTCTCCCCGTTGCTGGTCTGCCCGAGGGTGTGGCCCAGCCTGGTCGCCTCACCGAATTCAAGTTAACAACAATGACATCTTTCGAACCGAAAGAGTACGATCGACTACATAGGCTGCAGGCTAAGTGCGAGATTGTCCTCTTAGATGATTGATGATTCCAACCATCCCGCAATTCGACCAACAATCGGAGGAGCTCAGATTTTCGACTATTGCTTTCTGACTACTCACCTGTGAACTGCTTGATATTTAACAATTTTGGCACCAGCGGTGGAAGTGTTGCACGTTGAACGTTTGAATCGCGTCAATGCGACCATTTTCTTTAGAATTAGTAGGCCGTCTCTGTATCATTGTCGAGATCAATGCTTTCTGCAAAATTACATAATAAGCTCTTCACACCTTTACTGACCTTGACAGACGTGGTTATTGCCGGAAGCGTGAAAGTCGACAATGTGAACGCAATCAACCGACTTCAGAAAGAATAGAAAAAAAACAAGGAAGGAACCTTACATGGAAGCGGATACAGACTCGAAATTCTCGATGTATTTTCCAAGAAAATCAATCAGCAAAGCTTTTATTCCCAGACCGTCTTCAAAAAGACCGTAGTATCGCGGACCGACACCTGATAGCTTGGCGTACACCTTGGCCTCATGTTCTTATTTTCATGACGATCCTCCGCGTAGCTGGGGACGAGGCTCCCTCGAAAATCATATTTCCACCCCAAACCTTACTGACGGCACCGATGGCGATTCTGGTTCTCAGAAAAACTCCAGCTTTGAGAACAACCGTTGATCCGAAGTTCAACGTAGAAGAAGTGACCCTAGTAGTAGCACCGGAGGAATACCATGATCACCGTCAACACAAGATTCGCGATTTTGATTATTCCGTTCAAAAATACTGAAGCCATTGGACCACAGCGGACCTGTTTGGAATGCTACGTGCAAATGCTGGAGACTAATCTGCAGTGTCTTTACTATCAGCTTAGATCGAGGAAGACCGCAAAATCCCACGAACCATAACATTGGATTGTTGGCTGCGCGGTCCTGTCTTTCTCCGTTTTCCCGCAGTGGGTCAACGTTATCGCTAAGAGGACGCTTGTCGGGGACGGTAGGCTCTCCCTCATTTCGACGGTCAACTCCATCGTCATCCGCCGTATCCTCGTCCCGTCTACGCTTGCAATTTGATTTGAGTGCCGTACACGTTGTCGGCTGAGGTCGACTGCGCTTTGCGTCTTCTTCCATCCGACTCTCCGCATTCCGATAGGCGGATATGATTAGCCCGATAACAGTTAAAACGATCTTGTCGCCTTGTGGATGGAAAAATTGTGGACAAGTAGCAGGTTGTGTTTTACGATATCGATGAACGACCCAAGAAAGTTGATACGTCGAAATGAGCTGAAATGTGGAAAGGATGTCGCAATGATCGAGCTGCGCAGCGATTAACAAGAGAATTGCCAGGAACATACGGCAACTACGTTCTTGAGTTTCCCCAAAAACATGTTTCCTAATCTTTTGTCTTGCGCGACAAGGGCGGCAGTTTTCCCGGAGTTTGCTGAGATTAAGAAGTCCGATTTGGTCTCGCGCTCGGAACTGGGAACAGTTCTTTGCCTTTCAAGCCGATCAATGATTCAAAGCGAGGGTGGCATAGCGAGCAGCGAAGGGGATCAGGCCATGAACTACCATGTCCCTGACGGATTCTTCATTCAACATCGGTGTTACGGCAATGTCCTGGAGCTCCGGTACCAAGGTGAGGTGCTCGGGTGTCTTCGGAGGTGGTGTGGGAATCGGCAATGGTGCCATCGGGGATCGCTGCCTCCAACGGCTGGATGATGTATGGAGTGACAAGTTCGACGACTTCAGGATCCACGTTTGGGTCCGGTGGGTTTATTTCTGGAGGCGTGAGAGACGTGGCGTTCATAGTAACGTCCTCGTCCATTGGCCGAGGCTCTGTGGCACCGGACACTGAAAGTAGCATTGCGCGTGGCGAGGACTCGGTCATGAACTATGTAGAGCACAGAGTTTTAGCTGAATTGAAGAATTTGGCGGGCGCGCTGCGTACTTGGCAAAACAACTCGAAAGCAACCTGATGAATTGCTGATGAGGAAGGCGTGTGACGTGGGGTGTCACATTGCGCTCTCCCATGTGACCGCGTTAGCCTCGATCCAATGTGAGCAAATCAAGTCAAAGTCGCGACAACAGACGGAAAAAATCCCCCAGTGATTTATCCAGGAGTAACGGACTCGGCTCCGTGAAAGATGCAGTACTGTCTATCCATTACACACGTACACGGACGTGCAAACCTTGCACTTTGCTCTACCGCCCGAAGAGCCCAAATGTCCGGCCGATAGCGTCCTGCACCCCTTCTTGAACTCCAAGATAATCATGTCCACCGGCGAGAGTCCGCACGAAAACGACCTTTCTCCCGGACTCAGTAAAGTCCTGTACGGTGCCGAAATTATGTAGTTCGACACTGGTGACAATCTCCGCGCGCGCCTCTTTACGCTTGGTGAGCTGGACCGAGAATGCGGACCATTCTTCTTCCGTCAAAGAAACAGCGTTAGAAGGCAGCGACGGGCTGGGTGGGAGGAAAGGATCAAGGAAGGTATTGAAGAGAGCTTCAGAGTGGCTGTACGGGATGTCCCAGTCGTTCTCTAGGGACGTTGAGATCACGATGGCAGAAAGCAGAATTGAACTCACCCGCGTGCGCGATGAGCACTGGTCCCTTAATTCTCTTTTATCACATGTGAGCGAGTTGGTGCGACCAGATAAGGGGAAGGCCTACAGGAACTAATTTGTCGGTCTCGAAAGTGTGAATGACAGCTCGTTTGACGAGGTCTATTCTTCATAAGTCGCAGGGCACGAGAAGAAACAAGGACGTACTGGCAGCCCATGGAATCATTGCTAATGGCTTCATGAGGGGGAAGACGCCGAGGATACTGTACGTCTCCAGAACCTTGGTTATGCTCGAGAAGGGTGACAAGAGGACGACGCCTTTGGGCGAAATCCCTTCGTCAGACAGCTCAGCGCTGAGGAGCGCAGATACGCCCGTCCCGAGACTGTGGCCGATAATGAGAATCTGGTCCGCGGTCGCTCCGTTTTTGATTAGCCAATTCCACGCAGCTCTAGCATCTCGCGCAAGGCCAGCCTCGGTGGGCGTCCCGGTGCTGTCACCATAACCACGATAGTCGACTGCGAGAACATTGGCTGATAGACGCGACGAGAATGAAGTATAATGTTGAATGCGGGCACTAAACGCCCGAGTGGCGGCGTTTCCGTGGAAGAAGAGAATTGTGGGGTGCGTTTTTAGGGCAGCAGGGATGTGGTCAGCCGGCTTAGACGGGATCGTGGGGAGGGAGTGGTAGAACGGGTCGGACAGGACGAACCATGCCCCTAGGGTTTCATTGTCGACCGTGTCTATTCTCAGATTTATCGTTTTATTTGGTGCCAACCCATATCGCTCAGGCATGTCGTAATTCGAAAACCATGGTATCTTCACCGCATGCAGGAACTGAAAATACAACTCAGCAAACGAGGCCAAGATAAGGGTCACCACTGACCAGCATGCTTTGAGTACCAGAGTCAGTGAACGTCGCGAGGTTTACAAACTTTGGACTGACTGGGTTTGGATGTATGGAATTGTCAGCAGGACGATAGCAGCACCATATAGACCCCCCAGAACAGTGAAACCCGTCCGAGCGGCGGGGAAGAATCCTCGAGACATGACTTGCGTTAGAACTGTGCTTGGTTGAGAGATAGCCGTAAGCTGCCCGTAAGCTTACCTCAAGTTACCGATCAACCTCGCTTATGTCGGAAAAGAAATACTCTTGGTTCTGCTCCACCTCTGCTCTCACCAGAGTTCTCCATCCTCGTCGACCCTTGTCGTGGATTTTGACCGGCCCTTTATGAACGATCGTCTTCGCAACATCGGTTTTGCGAGATAACATCCGCCGTAACAGCATGTCCACCTCGGAACTCTCTCATCGGACAGGGTCTCTCCGCCCAGCATTAGAAGTTCCTCCATCCCCACCTTCTACCATACACCCTCGTACTAGAGCCAAAGAATCTAGAACTGTGCTAGACTGGATTCGGAGTTTTGGATCTGGAATTTTCACCGATATACGATCTCGCGCCCCTTACTACTTGAGCGACTGGAAGGATGCCTGGAATTATCGCGTAATACCTGCGACGGCCCTCATTTTCTTCTCCAAGTAAGTTTCCAAGTCAAGAGACCCCAATGTACCCCTCACCGTCCCAGTGTATTACCAGGAATCGCCTTTTCCTTGGATCTCATCGAAACCACGAAGTTAGTACGATCCCCTTCCATTCGTTTTACTCTCTCCTCTCCTATTCGAGCCCAAGCTAATCGCCCAACCAGTCAGTACGGTGTATCGGAGGTCCTGATCTCATCCTTCATGGCGGCGTTTATATTCTCTTGCCTCGGGGCCCAGCCTCTGACCATCGCCGGGGTAACGGGTCTGTAATTTTGTCAGTTGGTGGATATGTCTAACACGAATCCAAGGCCCAATCACTGTTTTCAATAAGACGATCTACGACATTATAGAAAATCAGGCAGAACCCCCCAATTATCTTCAATTTATTGGGTGGGTCTACCTGTGGGCCGCCATTTTGCACTGGATCACAGCGATCCTTAATTGCACGTCGTCCTTTCTCATTGTAGAACACTGCTTACTTTTTCCATTTCATAGTCTGCAATTTCCTCAAATACGTGACCCTTTTCCCTTGCGACACGTTTGGATTCTACGTGTCTTTCGTGTATTTGCAGTACGGGATCCAAGTTGTCACTAGACAGCTTGACGCACACCCACAAAATGACCCGGGGCCCCTCGTTTCCATTATACTCGCCTTACTAATGCTTGTTACTTCATTTCTGTTCCAATACCTCGCGGGACAGAATTTCTTTCATCGGCACGCGCGGCGTTTCCTTGCGGACTATGGAATGCCAATTTCGCTTGTTGCATCATCTGGCATGGCGTATTGGGGTCGTTTCAATGCGACAAATCCAACGACACTCCCTGTAGGAGGAGCCTTTGAAGCAGCTGGAGGCCGTGATTGGCTTGTCAAGTTCTGGGAACTCGATGGAAAATGGGTCGGGATTGCTTTTCCTTTTGGATTTATCCTCTGGGTCTTGTTTTTCTTCGATCACAATGTTTCAGTGGGGAACTGTCTCAAAAATCCTCGCACCGTCTGACAGTCTGCAGTCGCTGATGGCTCAAGGATCGGAGTTTCCTCTTCGGAAGCCGCCTGGCTTCCACTACGACTTTTTTCTACTTGGTGTAACCACGGTCAGTCCCCATTGCTCTTTCATTTAATCAAGCTCACCCATATGTAGTTCATCGCTGGCCTTATCGGAGTTCCGGCTCCGAACGGTCTTATCCCTCAAGCCCCGATTCACACTACTTCCCTCCTTGTGATGGGGCACACCAAGCCAGAGAGGGATGAAGAGGAACAAAAATCGCCAGACAGTGATCAGACCCGCGACTTTACTGAGAGGCCTATCGCAGTAGTCGAGCAACGTGTGTCGAACCTCGCTCAAGGAGCACTCTGTCTGGTCCTCTTAAGTGGACCGTTTCTCCACGTCCTCCATCTGATTCCGCGAGGTGTGTATTTCGTCGGCCCTTTCCTCTCCCTCATCAGCTCGTCTACCAGGTGTCTTGGCCGGTCTCTTGTGAGAACGCTGCTATCTGTATTGTCTTAAAAAACTCATTTCCGATAGTTGGTTTATGGGCGCAGATGCGCTCCGCGGTAATGGCATCACTCAAAAGCTTCTTTATTTTATCCGCGACAAGAACTTGACTCCCTCGGACGAGCCCCTCCGAAAAGTGCGCAAGTCGCGCATCCTCCTTTTCGTCGGAGTTCAGCTTCTCGGCTTTGGAGCGACTTTTGCAATCACGCAAACTATCGGTGAGTTCGCCATTCCGCGTGGGACCAACTCATGTTGAGATATCATCCAGCCGCTATTGGATTTCCAGTGATCATCATGCTGCTCATACCACTGCGCGTGGTGGTTATCCCCCGGCTGTCCTTCACGCCAGAAGAGCTTGCCATCCTCGATGGTCCAGCGGCGTCCGATTTCGTCAGTGCATTGCCGCCTCCTCGCCAGCTGTTTCCGCTGACCTCCTTTCCACGATAGACTATGGAATCGGTGGGAGGGACGTTGTAATTTACCCATTCCTAGAATATTACTGTTGTTTGCATAAGTCCGTGAAAACACGAAAAAAAAATTGCGTAGTCACGTGCTTGAAGAGGACCTCCCGAGAAGATTTCCACAATAACTATTATAGATAAAAAGCAGGTCGCACCGTTCTTTGGACATCGATCGATGTCCCAAATCAACATGCTTTTCCTACTGGAACACGTGACATTGAACAATATAGCTGATAGACGGCCGGACGGGATATATTGATGTCCTGACATGACAAAAAACATTCAATTCATTCACCCTCTACATCTTAAGTATCCCCGAAGCATGGTGAGACCTGAATAAATGGACATGTGACTGCACAATTTTTTTTCGTGTTTTCACGGACTTATGCAAATGACAGTACAGAACTCTAGTTGACTATCGATCTTGACGCTTTTCGGAGCTCCGTACGGGATCACTTGATTCGTGCAGAGTTTTAAAATGAGTCATTGGAGGAGCGGCGAACGCGGCGCAGAGGCCTAACACGCGAAAAGGTTACGCGAAGATCGTGTACCACATGGTGTTTTTCGGGACTATAAGTATGACCATGCTTCTTGGAGTCCGAGTCCCTCGAGCCCCTCGACACCATGGCCGCCTCCGATAGCACGATCCTTGGTGTTGTGATCCTCACCAGACACGGTGATCGGGCAGGTTAGGACGACGCGTCGCGTCTGGCTCCTTCAGGTCTTGATGTTCTTGCAGGCTTCTATCAGAGCCCTACGACTTATACGGCGACCTCCACTGTTATTACGCCTCTGGGAGCTGTGAGTGGAGTGGCTGATGCATCTTACGGCCGAAGTTGACGGTGGCGCACAGCAACAAGAGTTTCAACTCGGCCAGAAGCTGCGCGGGCTCTACTTAAACGCGTCCTCGCCTTCGTTTATCGCTGGTGTGAACAGCACGTTCGTGGACCAAAATCAGATCGTGAGTGGGGCTTGGCCAAGAAGAGCTCTCTAGCCTAAATGCGAGACTCCGCTTTAGCACGTCCGCGCCGACGCTGGGGGTGAGCTCGGTGTCATTTACGATTCTGCCGTAGCTCTGCTCCAGGGACTGTTTCCTGCCAACTCGAACTACACGACCGATCTTGCGAATGGAACAGTCGTTACTGGGGCACTGTCAGGGTATCAGGTGCGCATCTTTTTCTCGTTGAATAAAAATAAAAAGCAAGTCTCTCTCTTAATTTCTATCGGCAGTACGTTCCAAGTGAGTGAACCACACATTTTCTAATGACATAAGCTAATACTTGCCATTAGTCGAATCCGTGGAGCCGGCAAACGACGTCTCTCTTGAGGGTTGGACATCCTGCGGGGTAATTTATATTCATCAACCAGTGTCCAGCCCGCTAATGTCGATTCTAGGCCTTCGATGCCGCGACTACGGCATTTTATAACTCGACCGCATTTGCTCAAAAGCGTAACGAAAGTGCCGCCTTTTTGAACCAGCTCCCCAAGTATCTTGATGGCAGACCCGTTACGCTCGAAAACATGGTGCGCCGTATTTTTGAGTGAAAGCCAACTCATCTGACCAAACTCCTAGTGGAATGTGAGGGCAGACGACGTGCCGATCTTGCCATCCTAACTTTGACCGACAGATTTATGACTTCATGAACGTTCAATTTATTCATAACGCAGTCTTTGCTCAAGCGCTTCCCTCTACATTCCTCGCACAGGCTCTGACCCTGGCGAGCTGGCACGAGTACGGCGTTTTTACGTCTCCTCAACTTGACGGTATTGGAAACAGTATGTTGACTCGCTTGTCTTGCTGTATTTTTAAATTTACGCATTGCCTCAGTTGCTGGTCGGACGATCCTCCCCCAGATCTTGTCTGAGCTGAATAGTATCGCCAATGCTTCGGATCCTTTGAAGCTGGCGTACCAGTCGCTTTCGTACAAGCCTTTTTTATCCCTCTTCAACATGACTGGGGCCGCAAGTCAAAATCCCGAGCTGGCTGCAATTGGTGCGTTTGGGCCAAACTGCGATATGCATGCTCATGAGGTCGCAGTCAGCTACGCTTCGGCTATGGCTCTGGAGGTCCGCCAACCTTCGGCCGGAGGTGAACCCGTTGTGCGTCTCAACTTCAAGAACGGGACCGCGCCGGACTTCAAGACATACAACTTCCTGGGCGCCTCGGGCGATGTTCCGCTTTCGACTCTCGTCAATCACGTTAATGTGAGAGGACCTGCTTTGCTCAGTGTTCGAGCGTTAATGAAATATTCAGCCCACTCTCATCAACTCGACTGCGGCGTGGTGCGCTGTTTGCAACAACCAGAAGGACCGCGGCTGCGGTGCCCTAGCGCTTGCCGCATCCCAAGCAAGCGCATCGGCAGCCGCCGCCAATGTCGGGCATCACCAGGTGATCAGCCCGGTCGGCGCTGGCTTCCTCGGCGCAGGTTTGACGCTTGCAGTGGTCCTGGCGATGTTTGGGGTGCTTGCATTCTTGGGAATGCTTGCCATCGGACGAGGACGTGGCAAGAAGGCTGCAAGCACTCGTTCCCAGGTATTTTCCCGCTATGCTTTGCAAATATGTCCGGGCTCAATCTTGTTACAGATGAACTCGGAGAAGGCTTAAACTGGAACTGCCCTCGTTAGCTGAGAAGATCTGTGTAAATGTTGTTCTATGTACATATGCAAAATGCCTTCAACTGGTCATCTCCATTCGTGATCCGATCCATCTTCCTCGTACCGGGTCGATTCGTTCTCCGAATCTTCATGGAACTCATCTGAAAGAAACGGTTCAGAAAATGAGACAAACCCTGAAGAAGAAAATTACCGCTATCATTTTCCTCCGAAGAATCCTCTTCGTCCGGGTAGTCGTTTTTGTAGTATTCCTCAGCTACAGACTCTCAGCACGGAAAGAGTCGATACAGAGAGTTAGACTCACCATTAGAATCCTCGTCTGCCTCATCTTCTTCCTCTGAATCTGACGCTGAATCGTACGGATCCGCGATGGAGGGAGGGAGACCAGTCCTGAGATCGGTGAGTCAAATGGATTTCTCTCGAAGATCCAGAACAGCGTACAGAGTGCCGACATTAGCCGCCTCGTTCCATTCCGTCAGCGTTGCCGGGCGGTGGTAGAACACATCCCAGACATAATCGTCAGTCGACGACGCTGAGGGTGGCAAAGTTTCGGCAACTGATGATGCTGAGGCCGATGCAGCGATGTCATTCACTGGAGGTGTTGTCAAAACCAAAGCCTCTCAATGAACAGCGTATTCACGCACGCCTTAGATATTCATCTAACATGGGCATGAACTTCTCCATTTCCGCATCAGCCTCGGCCGTGGGGCCTTTATCGGCAGCGAGAACAGCATCGTAAAGCTTGAAGCCGGTGTTTTTCGTTTTCGGTGGAAGGTCCTTGGCCGAGACGACTTTAGGCCTGGTTAATCGCTGGTTAGACTCGTTCGAAAAGCGAAAATAAAAGACTCCAAAAACGCACGGGCTAGTTGGGAGTCTCCGCCTTGTAGGAGCCTCCTCTTCTTGAGGGATGATCTTATACCGTCGGATCGGGTCGTCTTTGGGAATAGACGGCGACGTCCGACTAGACAGCGCGTTCGGCGCCTTGGGGTCGGCGGCAGCGATCGCGTTCTCGCGCGCTAGACGGGAAATTTGGTCCTTGAATCAAGATTCAAGAGTCATGGACATGTCGTGAAGGGTTTGAGGCCCTGGCGCACCTGGATATCAAGCTTGCGCGTCTCGTCCTCCCATGCGTCGTGTTCTACCGTTTGGGCAAACTGGAAGACGCCTACACCACCGCGAGACTTTTTCCTGCGTCGAGATTCGACGACTGCAGGGCCGATCAGCAGGCGGAGGAGCGAGGAGATGGAGGCGTGCCTAGGGCATCGAGAGGCTCTTCATTTCGTTTGCGTTTGATACGCAGGATGGTGTACGACTGCGCGACCGCGTCGACGTCCATTTGTAAAGATGCTCGCGATCAATAACCTAATCTAGAAAGAGTATTGTACAGTATACATTTTCTTTTCTCTGCAGGCCTATCATACGTTCCTTCTAGTACTCATGTTCGACTCAAAGAATCCGTGCAAAATCATTCATCAGGTTCAGGCCACTCCAATTCGAACTGGGGCCACGCGCTTTGCAACTCGCCCAGCCGCGCATAGTCAGCTTTATGACTCTCCGCGACGGCCACGTCCCTACCCTCGATGAACGAGACCCGGAGTTTGTCGAGGCGGCCGGGCGCGGACACACCTGGAGGCAGTTCTGCGACCGGGCGAACACGCGACTCTGCGAAGGCCGAGAGAAAGCCGTCATTTGCGAGCACACTCCCCAGCTCAATGGCTTTAAGCTGAGGATTGGGGAACTGATTTTCGCGGTAGGTGAGGTACTGGAGGAGATCGTTCACAGGCGGAATGCACTCCGAAATGACCATGCTTTCCAGAGCACTGCACGCCTTTTGGCGAAGGCACGCTATGATTTGGTCTTCGTTTATATCGACGTCGTAAAAATCGAGGGCACGTAGAGCGCAGGACGAACGGGAGATGAAAGACTGAAACTCCGCATCGGGCCAGACGGCTATCTGGTGGATGGAAAGGTCGGTCAGGCGCGGCAGCGCAACCTGTTCCATAAACGGGCCCAACTGGTCGTCAGCGGAGGTGATTTCCACTCTTGCAACCGAGCCCATAACCAGAACGCTCCCGGTGGAGCTGGTTACGGAAGGTCCCTTGATATCAACGGAAATATCTTGGAGACCGGGCGCTTGCTCCAGAACTTGAAGCAAGGTAGTCATGGACACTGGATCAATAAAGTGCAGCTTGGTCAGATTGGTTACTGGAAACCAATCGATAGAAAATTGCGAGGTGGTGAGAGATGCTAAACGAGGTGACGCTTGGCACGCTGCACGAATCCAGTCCCAGGCGCTGCCAGGAGGCAAGTCGGCGCCGAGGACAGAAAGAAGAGGCGCATGGAGAGATTGGACGGGCGGAAAGGTCGCCCGGGGATATGTTTCGTTGACGAGCTCCAGGTCCTCGATATCCAGACCGTCAATCCATAGTGCAGTGATATGGTGAAGATGCGATGCGAATAGAGATATGACTGGGTTAATGGCGTCTGGTGGCGTCTTGTCGCCCCAAAATACCTGAACGTAGAGAGGAAAGGATCGAGATCGCTCTAGCCACGTCGAAATCCAATCGAGAGGGCGCAACGAGGAGTGGAGAACAACAGATAAAATATTCCATAAAGCTGGCGTGGAGATGGCGATCTCTCTCCATGTTCGGCAGACTTTGCATAGAAGCAATGTACCTTCTCTGTCGTCGTCCCAATAAAGACTCCCGACGCCGTCATCTCCAATATCGACCAATGTGAGAAGGAACACCTCCGACATGAGTTCAATCGGAAGCCGACGTAATGGGGAGATCAAGGCCATGTGATATTTTATAAAACGACGGGTACGGTCGAGTTGGGTGCGCAGTTGACGGGGCATTTTTTTCCCAGTTCTCCTTTTGGGGACTTTGGAGTTCAAATGCGCGAGGTGCGCTGTCTTCTCTGCCAGCAGTTCCTGGATGGTTTTACGCTCCTGCAGTGATGGTACTCGATCCGTCTCAAGGAAACCCGAGAATGGGGATTCTGCTGGTGCTACGGATACGACAGGTCTCATTGACTTGCGTCTGTCGGGCATTTCTGCAAAGGAATTCAGGCTCGGAGTTCAATAAAAATAAGTACGAGTACCTACTGAGAGGCGTTAGGTGTGGAACCAGGGGCTGGATAATACAACAGCTCGAATTCCGACTAGTTGGGTGGTGGCACTGAGAACGAGGAATGAGCGAGGGAGTCTGTCAAGAGAGACTAGTGGTGGTAGGAGTCAAGGAGCGTGACTTGACGTGATTTGTGACTAGACGCGTTCCGAGTCTCCGTTTGGTTTCTACGGCGTTCTCCGAGCCCTCAACTCGTTTTTGGTTAACTTGTAGCGACGGGTCACTCCTCGCTCTAGAGAAAGTCATCGGCATTGTTATCCGACCATCGGCCGAGCTGTGTTCCCGAATATGTCCGTTCAACCTCTCGAAATCTCGGCCGACCACCCAAGTTGACTGTTTCGTCCAGAGTATTAAAGGTAGGCGGCTCGCAGAATTAACCACTCACTATCAATGGCGTCGCCCACTCCCACCGACTCACAAACCATGTACGCACGCGACGCTCAAGGCTGGTCTGCCTCACTGTATAATAAATCCGCTGCCTTCGTCTACTCCCCCGCATTCACTGCTCCTGTTCTCGACATGCTGGCGGCCAAACCAGGCGAGAAAATAATTGACCTGGGCTGTGGCAGCGGAGAGGTCACTGTAGTCATCGACAAAATCGTCAAACAGGCACCTGGTGGGCTGGTCGTTGGCGTTGATTACAGCGAGAGCATGGTATTTACTATTCACGGTTGCTCCTTATATGACGCTTTACATTCTAACGGGTGGCATCTTTGACAGATTACGAAGGCGACAGAAGCGGGATTGGACTATGCATTCGTGGCTGATGTTCAAGACCTCAACATCCCCATGGCGGCATTCAATAATGGTGACCCAGAGTTCAAGTTCGATGCTGCATTCAGCAATGCTACTTTGCATTGGTGTAAGCGCGATCCAGCGGGCGTTCTTGAGAGCGTCAAGAAAATCCTGAAGCCCGGTGGACGCTTGGTGGTCGAGATGGGTGGTGCGATGAATTGCATTGGTACGAGTGATTTGCCAAGTTTGTTCCTCGATCTAACTTCTCCGTAGGGACCAGAAGCGCTCTCCACCGCGCCGTGAAATCCCGTGGCGGTGATCCTATTGCTCTGGACCCTTGGTTCTTTCCTTCAGTGGAGGATTATACGAAGGCATGTTCCATCTTGATGATCATCTAATACGATCCAACCCATATCCTTCTCCGTTAGCTTCTGGTTGCGGCGTCATTCAAGCCCCTACAAATTTCTCTTACACCTCGCGCAACGCCCCTTGAAGATGGCGTCAGAGGATGGCTCGAAGTCTTTGCCCGCAAGGCCTTCTTGAAAGACTTTCCGGACAACGAGGCGACAGAAATCATCAACGAAGTCGTCGATGCGTGCAGAGTTGACTGCCAGGATTCATCTGGGAATTGGGCAATGATGTACAGTCGCCTCCGATTTGAGGCGGTGCTCTCTTGAGCAATACTAGGCAGACAAATATATATTTTCCGCACGACGCGTATATTGAACCCCTATTTGAACCATGTTGTGGTCTGTTGTTTGTATCACGCGCACTGATCGACCACGTGGCACAATTCGGTTCCCCCGCGTCCACTTCAGCGGCCGTGCAATTTGCTAGAACGCACCTAGAACGCGGCCTAATGTCTCGGAATAGACGAAAGGACGTGAATAAGGATGTTTCCACCCCAGAAAAAGTCCCTTCCGCCGCTCTCGGAGATTCTGTCGATCCCGGTGTACGTCTATCCCAAGCCACGTCTGCCCTGTTCGACTACTACTCTATTCTCTCGATGGTCATGGGCGGCTGTTGTGTGTGAGTTTCCTACGCCTGAATATACGCTCGATATTCACATAAACCAGAAATGTCTGGGCGTACGAGCAGCTGCTCAACATGAACGCTAGAATTGGTGACGAGTTCGATGTATGTAGCTCGTTGCCAGCAAGGCTGACTGACTGTGCTCACCAGGTTCGGCACTGACTTTCTCGCAAGTTGTATTCATTGCTGCGCAATCGCTTCCTTCATTCCTCGAGTTCCGTCCTGGCCATCGATTACCTCGGTTTAAGCCGCGTCAGGTTCCGTTAAAGCACTGGGCTGCGCAAGTGCTTCTGCTGCTAACTGGGTCCCTTTTGAACAACTGGGCCTTCGCATATAATATCCCCCTGACGATTCTCATTGTCTTCCGTTCCGCGGGTGCGAAACCTTCCCTTGAAACCTCTGCCCTTGGCTGACGTCGAGTAGGCCTGGCCGTCTCAATGGTCTTTGGCTTCCTATTCGGCGGGAAACGATATACGGTCATGCAGGTGGTTAGTTGCTACGGAATACTACGTATATCCAGCCGTCGTTAAATCTCTTGCTGGCATTCTCCAGGTCTCGGTGCTGTTGGTATCGGCTGGTGTTATTCTAGCCACTCTTGCGCGACCGTCCGCTCCTGCCGCGGCCAAACAGAGCGCCGAGCCGCAGACTGCGGAAGAGCTCAGGAAGTACACTATCGGCGTCTCGATGCTCGTCACGTCCTTGGTTCTTACCGGATTGTTCGGGCTGCTGCAAGAGCGGACGTACAGAACGTATGGGCCTTGTTGGAAAGAAGGTGTTTTCTATACGGTACATACTCTCCACCGCTCGTTCGACGAGACGCCAAATAGAACTCACGCCGTTCTAGCACTTCCTGTCACTCCCCGTTTTTCTGTTCCTCGTTCGGGATGTCCAGCAAGGCCTCCGAAGTCTGTCGGTGTCGGATCCCGTTAAGGATTCCTCCGCCCTGGGGTCCTGGCTGATCCTCGGCCTGAACCTCTGCTCGCAACTCGTCTGCGTCTCGGGTGTGAACAAGCTCTCATCGGTGCGTCACCGCAGCTTTCTGCATCGCGAAATCACACTGATCCCGATTTTGCGTCCAAAAGCAAGTCTCCTCCGTTTCGACGAATCTGGTGCTTACCGCGCGCAAGGCGATCAGCCTCTGCTTCAGCGTGTGGTGGTTCGGAAACGACTGGAACGCGGAGCTGGGCATCGGGGCCTGTATGGTGTTTGGGGGGAGTTTGCTCTTCACTGTCAGTGGACCTGAGAATAAGAAGGTCGACAAGAAGGAGCAATAGACTACAAGTGAGGCTCGACTCTCACTGGTGCCGTGTAGATCTCATAGAACGTGTAAATATGTATCCCAGGGGTTATTTATTATTAAAGATGAGCGTTACTGTTCTCGCCAAAGACTATCATCGATGAAAAGAGAGGAAATGTTTTGTTTAACGGGCGTTTAGTTGACGCGTGCAACTGTTGGGTAAAGCCGGATGCACGTGTACTAAACCTGGAACCCGCGGCAAGGGAGAACGAGGATGGAGTCGAAGCTCGCACCCGCCCCCAGGAAATAGTGTTGCACGCCTCCACGCGCTTGCCAAAATGTCCACATCTCCGTGGCTGTTAACACTCCGCGCACGCATCTCTTCTCCCCTCTCACCCCATTCAACCCTCGCCCACATCTCCGTGGCCTCGGAAGATCGCCGCTCAAGTACATAGCGCCGCCGACCACGGATACAAACCGGAACACGGCACATGGGGTGGCCGGCGAATACATGTGGAAGAAAGTAAGAAAACAAAGAAAGGGAAAACCGGTCGTCCGTCCGCCGGGCGTCTTGGGGGCCCTGTCTTGAGGCGTCTTCCCCCCAGGGTCTTGAATGGTCCCTTGACCAGGATCCCCCTGAGGTCTTTAGCCGCCTAGTGAAGGATCCCCTAACGGTCTTAAGGTCTTGAGCGGGCTCCCCCCGAGGTTTTGAGCCGCCAAGAGAAGGATCCCCCTCTGGTCTTGTGCAGTTTCCTACTAAGGTCTTCGGCCACTTAGCGAAGGGTCCTCGAGCGGCCTTGAGCGGGCTCCCTCCATGGTCTTAAGCCGCCTAGAGAATTATCCTTGCGCAGTTTCCCGCTGAGGTCCACCATCCTTAACTTAAGGGCTTAATATGCCCTTAATATTAAGCCCAAATTAAGGGTTAAGGCCTTCCTTACTAACCCCTTAAGGGACAACACTGTTTAAATCTAGAGCCGCTCTTTTTTGAGATGTTTAGATCTGGACTTGACTCTGACAGCTTGTGAAACCTCAAAAAAGCGGTCTATCACAACCTCACTACGCTAACCGCTTGTAAAAATCGACCATATAGATATCTTGAAGGTCCGAGTTCCAGGAATTTGTGTTCAGACCTGCGCCCTGCAGAATTGAGCAAGTTCCCTTTATGGACATGTCACATGACCACAATTTTCAGCTTTGACCGGGAATCGATCGTAATATGGTTGACTGCGGTAAGCGTTTGTCACATAATTTTACTGGACCCCGCATTGCACCGCCTTCGTACAGGGTGTTCTCAACGAATACTCATGCCATCACACTCTTCATTGCGACGGAACTTACAACAATGCGGTCGACTACGGTATGCTCACGTTCCAGGTCGTCTTTGGCATCGCGGACACCGGCGTCGTTACCAAGTTTATGATACTGTCTGGAGAGTGAGATCATGCGAATGGACGGAGTATCCACACACGCACCTTTTTGACCGCCGGCCAGTCGGTAAGGTCGTGCAAAACAGCGAACGACGCCTTGGAACCCTTGACAATTGTGTCCATGTTGGCCTCAACACTCGCAGCCGACAACTCCGGTTCAGCAATGCGAACTACGACGAGCGCAGTCGTCGCATCGGAAACCCCATACCGACGCATGGCCTCGGTTATCTGGCAAGATGAGTATCGGGATGGATGCCAGCGGGCTAGCAGGGAAGGACTACGTTGTTCGTCGGGTTAAGCGCCCAGATGATCTCGGAGTGCACCGTTTTCGTGCGCAGGCTGCCCTGCGCCGCCGCGAGGATGGCCTGGTAGATCGCGGTCCGCAGGTGGTTCACACTCGTTATCTGTGCCGATTCGTCAGGGCGACCCGTCCCAGAGGTGCAAAAAACAGCCAGACGAGCCGAGCTTCGATAAACGCGAAGTTGAGCGCGTCTCGTTCGCGCTCGCCATCGATGCCTTCCGCCGTCGACGCGGTGATGAGGCGCTTTCTGAGCAAGTCGGAATCGGAGACGTCCGTGTACAGCGCTGCGTGGACGCAGGACAGCTGGTTTGGAAACTGAGGCAATTGGTACGACTCCATCTATCGTCTGTTTAGCATCAGTGTGTTACAGGTCACGCCGACGCGCCGTCGTGACCTGTAAACTTTGACCACGACGGTCTACATTGGACACTATTGAACACCTCATTTCCGCGCGCAGATAGGTCCAATAATTCACCCACCCCACAGGATGCATTACCTTGAGCCACTTTTTGGAGCAGCCAGCCGACGGCCGGCCCGTGCTCTCGACCCGGTGATCGTCTTCAAGAACTGAAGAAGTTCTGCTTCCATATGTCATCGTTGGATATGCCGACACCACACATAGCTGAAGCTGCGTCTTCCTCGTCCAATGCATCTTTTTTGTGCACTCCTTGCAGCTGCCTCGGTGGCGGGGCTGTCTGCGAAAACCCTCGTCGGAATCCCCACTTTCGACTTCAATGTTACATCTGCCGCACAGTTCGCGCTCTCCAGCGTCACCCGCGTGCTCGTCGATGCGCGCTATCAGGACGCCGTCGACTTGGACGGAAAGACGCTGATCCCTCCGACGCTACTTGCGTTTGGGCGGACGTTCGCGTCTGATCTCCTTGAACTAGGCCTCCGCGTCCCCGTCGAGGTCGCTGGCTCTGCGCAACCGGGTTCTATTTTCCTTACGATATCGACTGACCACACCTTCGTCGACGCAGCGGGTCGGAATACTTCGGAAGGATATACGTTGACTGTTGGGGCGCATGGTGTCGTCATTGCGGGGGCGAGCCCGCTGGGTGCGTTCTGGGGGACGCGAACGCTCATCCAGCAGGCTAAACTTGGGGCGTTGGCGCTGCCAATCGGATCGGGCAGCGATGCGCCCGGGTGGGGGACGCGAGGCGTCATGGTGAGCGCTTCCTCGATGCACCAAACTCATACCAACCATTGGGACAGCTCGATGCCGGACGGCACTTCTACCCGCCCGAGTTTCTCACCGAAATCTGCGCATACCTCTCGTTCTTCAAGCAGAACACCTTCCACCTGCACCTCAGCGACAACCTCTTTAACAACGTGGACATATACTCGCGCGAGCGCTCGCTCGACCTCTACGCCGCGTTTCGGCTCAACTCCGACGATCCTGCAGTAGCAGGGCTTGTGCGGCCTTACCGGTTCAACGAGAGCTACACGCGTGCGACGTTTGACGAGATCCAATCTTCCTGTGCCGCCAGAGGTGTGACGATAATCCCTGAGATAGAGGCTCCCGGCCATGCGCTGGTCATTGCCCAATGGAAGCCGGATCTCGCGTTGGCCGATCTCAGTCTCCTCAATATTAGGTATGCCCTCCCTCAGCGCCGCCCTCTATGCAGCAGCTGATCCACGCATAGTCACCCCGATACGATCCCGACGATGGAAGCTATTTGGCGCACCTTCTTACCGTGGTTCCACTCGAAAACGGTGCACATTGGGGCGGACGAATACGACAGCTCCCTTGCAAACGATTATAACCTCTTCGTCAACACCATGTCCTCTTTCATCGGCTCTTCCTCCGGAAAAGACATCCGCATCTGGGGCACCAACGAGCCCTCGAATACCTCCACCGTCAGTCGCAACATTACCATTCAGCACTGGGAGTTCTTCGAGGACAATCCATTCAATCTCATAAAACAGGGCTACTCTGTTCTCAACTCGGACGACGGATTCTATATCGTGGGGAAGTGGTCCGGCAGCTACCCGCAGCAGCTTAACATCAGCCGTATATTCGAAGGCAACCCCGCCGGCGGCGCGTGGGGGCCGTACGTGTTCGACACGCACAACGCGACAAATAATCCGCCGCGCAGCAATCCGAACGTGGTAGGACACATTGCTGCGCAGTGGAACGACTATGGCCCGAACGCGACCACCGTCAGCGAGGCGTACTACTCATGGCGCAATGGGCTGCCCGCGCTCGCAGACAAGCAGTGGGGCGGCGTTTTGACGCGTGCGCAGTACGACGCTGTGTTCGACGTGCTGCATTCCGTTATCCCGGGGCAGAACCTGGACCGCGCGGTCGCGTCGAAGACAGATCTTATCCTCCAATACGATTTCGCTGCAGCGAACGCGGAGACAATAACAGACTCTTCGGGGAATGGCTACGATGGAACCTGCTACGGCTGCTCTATCAGCGGCGGGGTCGTTTCCTTCTCGTCGCCCAGCAGCCGTCTCACGACGCCGCTCTCCTCAAAAGGCCGAAACTACACCCTAACGTTCTCCATCAATCCATCGTCCCGTGCGCCCATTGGCGCCTCCATCCTTTCGGGCCCCGACTCTGCTCTCGTTCTAGGGAACGGAACGCTCCCGAGCCTCGCCTTGATATCGGGGAACCAGGCCTATGCGCTCAATTACACTCTCCCGCGGGACGTATGGACAGATGTGTCGTTGATCGGGCGCGGGAACGCCACTTTCCTGCGTGCGGGGGGAGGGGCAGAGATGCAGTTCTTAGCGGTCTTGGGTATCAACGGGGACAGCTTCCAGTGGCAGCCCATCGCGGTCGAGGCGCCCGTAGGGCAGATTGGAGGGGGTGGCTTTCTGGGGAGCATTGCAAATTTCCAGTTGACCGGAAGCGCGTGAGATGAATTGTGTCTGTATAGTTAAAAGGTGTATGGACTACGTATCAAACGGACTTTGGTCATCGGTTCCCCACCGAGTGAACTTCCACTCCAATGTTGGAAAGACGCGCGGAAGTTTCCATTCCCACCACCACCGGTCAAGGGGCTCACTCGCCACATCTGACTCCAGCCACACAAACTTCAGTTCAGAAACCGCGGGCACTGTGCCTCCCTCCGGAGTCAGCCTTGATTTAAGCATCGCGATGCAAAAGCGGAGCGACGCGTCGGACTGAAAAAGGCCTATCTTAAGCCGCTCTAGCCGAGGCAGCAACGAGTGGACGCTGTCGCAAGTCAACGCCGAGAAAACCCCGCCGGCAGCATGACGGTCTCCTATGAGCATTATCATGAAGTCCTTCAGCGACGGGAGGCCTTCGAAGAGTGCTCTGAGCCCCTCTGTGTTGTCGAGGAGTATCCCGTCAAGATGCAGTGTTTCCAGAGTAAACCCAGATCGAAGTTGGAAAGAGCTGAATTGTGTCTGCGACCATTGCCAGGTTTCATCGTAGGATTCAAAAACGAGATGTTTCAGGGAAGGGAAGATGAGAGGTGGGAGGAATCTGTGCATGGTCCGGTGATTAAAGCACTCAAAAGAAAAACATGCATCGGTGAGGAATGGGAAGGTAGTTTGGGTGACAGGGAGCACCATGTCGTCATCCTCCAGCATCCCAAACTTGCAATGAACGAGGTTCGTGCACTGCATGAAGACATTCAGGCATGCAATGCTGAGAGGCTCCGAGATGTGCAAGTTGGTCAACTGTGACCAAGGGAGGGAAAAATTGAGCAGGCTTGAGACCCATGGTCCGCATTTAAGAGTGAAACTGCGCAAAGAAGGAGAATTTGCGAACGCAGAGTATGACCCGATTATGGTGTTTAGGTAGGGCGAATGACGGTATGGAATATCGACCCGTAAATTTTCCACGTCTAGTCCATGAGAGCTGTTGTGGACTCCGAGAGCGCATGCGGACGCAGGGGAAAGCTGAAGGCGAAGTGCCTTGAATCCACGTATCTGAGCAAAAGCATGCTGGAGCAGGTCGGGGTAATGGCACTCCACAGCCAAAGATACAGGTAACGGGGACGCACTGGCAGCCCATCTCATCAGTAATCCCGTGTCCCGAGGCTTATTGCGCCTGACCGAGACGAGCTGGAACTCTGTCCATAGCGCCGAAGTGTCCATTGCAATTCGCCTCCATCTGGAGCATATCTGCACAAGCAGAAGGGGTGCCAACCGAGGGCTAGGGTTTTTTATGGTTTCGGTCACCTCAGCTCGAGGGCACTCCATGAATATGAGCGACAAAATCTCGGGAGGTAGCAGGCGAAGAGGCGATGTGATGGTACGAAGCTTCTTGACGATTTCTCTGCGAGGTTTGCGCAGCGAAGTGAGTGTCTTGAGTCGGGTGCGTAACTCGGCAATCTCTGCGTCCAGAGAGGTAAGAGCGACGGTTTCTTCATTAACCAGCTGATAAATGCGTGTGCGGTAGAAATCCGTTGGTGGATCGTTGGTGTTAGCATACGCATCGATGATTTCGACGGCATTCTAAAAACTTGATTAATTTAAACGACGAAGAAAAGAATTGTATGAGTACCTGCATTGCAAGTGGAAGAGCTACTTGGCGTCGATCAATTTTTGCTTTGCGGACCCCGGGCCGAGAGGACAAAGAAGACCAAAGAAACGCGTCGCGTCAATGAATGTTTTCCCCGTCGTTGTTCTCTCCCACCTGATCACAGGAATTCCAGTGCAGACCGAGGCTGCCTCAAATCATCAGCGTTCAGTTCGGGGTACCTACCGTCAAATACATTTTTTTGGCCGACCCGTGCGCAATCCATAGGCCTCAGCCAGACTTCGTGAATGACGGAATTTCCTGGCGGAATTACCCATATTGAACTTCTATCGACTATCATAAAAGTTCATGGACTGAGCCGTACTCGAATGGAGCTGTAAACAATTCCGTTGAATTCGTCCGTTATACATCGTATATCGCCCGCCGCATAAATTTCGCTCTCAATACGCAACTTTGCTTGTAAGGCCCGCCAACTCGCGTTCAAAGCACCTATGCTTACTAATCTCGAAGGCAAAGTTGCTCACGAACCCCTTGTCCCCGCCCGACGCGATGTTGATCACATCGGTGGCCGTGCTGCCAAGCGAGTACTTGCCCGAGGTTATGACGCCAAACGAGGTCACGACGGCGTCGGAGTCGAACGCCCCAAACGCGAGTTCGGGGACGTAGCGCGCAAGCGCGTGCTGGATCGTGTTCTGGCCTACGGAAGACGTGTCAATCAACTAACGCGCCGACTCGAGGCTGGGATTATGGTTACAACATACCTTCTCCGAGACCAGCAATGACCTTACAGTGTCCAAACGCCTCCGCGATCCAGTGCACGACGCGCCCATTCGCGCGCAACACCGCGCCGCACTCCGCATTTCCATTCGGGATGTACAGCGCGTCGAACATGGTGCTGCGCTGCCCCTCGAAGTGGTGGTCCGCAAAGACGCCCTCGCCGCCGCTGGAACTGCGGATGTTGCCCCGCCGCGGGCCAATGACGAACGGCACCGCGCCACTCGCCTTCAGAACTGTCTTCATCACCGTCACCCCCGTCGCATCGAACCCGTCCGCAACCAGAATCGCGATGCGCCGCGACTTGATAGTGGGCGTCTTCGAAATGAAGTCAAGCTGGCTGATTCCGAAAGTGGTCTGTCCGTGATTGGGGCGCGCAATTTCGCTGGGGAGGACGCCGCCGACATTGGTGGCGACGGCGGTGGCAAGGTCAAAGTCGATGTTGTTGAGAATCTTGGTGTAGGACTCGTATACGACGGGGTCATCACAGTGGTCAAGTTCGAAGGAGAATGCGGCGATCATATGAGCCTTTTCGAAGGCCGAGAGGGAGTTTACGAAGAGCTGCGCTTGGTTGAAGTGCTCTTGGAACTTGGGGGCGCGCAGGCGCTGCTTGATGCCGATGACCTTTTGGGCGAATCTGAAAGACACTGTTAGTCCCATAGCGCGGTGCGGCGGGTATGAAGCGCTCACTCGTGGTATCCGCCTTGGGCAGGGGGAACAGGAGCGCCGGCGTTGAAGCGATTCGGCCAGTAATTGACAGGGCACTTGTTGATTTGGGTCTGATGCTGCCCGTCGCGGTTGTGATTCATTACCGGGCAAACGGGACGATTAATTGGGAGCTGCGCAGGTACGTGAGTGCACTGAAGAGGATTTTTGACAAATGAAACGCACCTGCTCCCAGTTTACACCACCAAGACGAGTGATCTGCGTGTCGAAGTACGAAAAGTTGCGGCCCTGGAGGAGCGGGTCGTCGCTGAAACCAATCCCGGGAACGATGTGACTCGTGCAAAACGCGCTCTGCTCCGTCTCTGGGAAAAACTCATCGACAGTGCGATTCAACACCATCTCGCCGATTTCGTGTAGAGGTACGAGTTCGGTCGGCCAGATCTTCGTCGCGTCGAGGATGTCGAATTCGAAATTGTGTTCGTCTTTCTCGGCGATGGTTTGGATGGCGAGCGTCCATTTTGGTGGGGCGCCGTTTTTAATGGCTTCTTCAAGGTCCTTGCGGTGGAAGTCCGGATCTTGACCGCTGATTTTGAGCGCCTCGTCCCACATGAGGGAATGGACACCAAGTTCAGGCAGCCAATGGAACTTGACGAAGAAGCGTTCATTGGCGGAATTCAGGAGCGTGTAAGTGTTGACCCCAAAGCCCTGCATCATGCGGTAAGAACGAGGAATTGCTAAACAACAGGGTGATCAGCATTGTCAAGGGACTACATCTAGGCGCATGTATAACGCACCCCGGTCGGACATCGCCCAGCACACCATGTGGGCACTTTCGGGCTGGAGACCAACAAAGTCCCAGAAATTGTTGTGCGCGGTCTGCCCCGTGGGGACTTCGTTATGTGGCTCGGGCTTGACGGCGTGGACGAAATCGGGGAATTTGATAGCGTCTTGGATAAAGAATACGGGAATATTGTTGCCGACGAGATCCCAGTTTCCCTCCTCGGTGTACATCTTGACGGCAAAGCCCCGAACATCGCGCACGGTGTCAGGACTACCACGGGATCCCTGTACGGTACTGAAACGGACGAAGACGGGCGTGGTGCGGGTAGAGTCGGTCAGTACTGAGGCGTATGTGAACTGAGACGCAGATGAGCCTTCATATGCTTTGAAGTAACCGTGCGCTCCGGTACCACGAGCATGGACCACGCGCTCGGGGATACGTTCATGATCAAACCTATGAATCTTTTCGCGGGCGATGTGATCTTCGAGCAATGCGGGCCCGGGTCCAGTCTTGCCATCGCTGACTCTGACCCTGCATGAAAGAGGTACATCAGTTATAAGAACGGCAATGACAACGACTTAAATTTGAGGACTCACCAGTTGTCGGTATCTGAGACGGGAACGCCGTGATCTGTAGTAAGCCCCGTAGACGATGTAACCTCGACAGTATGGCGCTGCAGGTCGGCGATTTTAGCGGTGTCCGTCATGCTTGTCACGGCCTGCTTGATAGCTCCTCCGACAGTGGACATTGAAGGAGAGGTTTTCGGAGCCAAAGAACTTGCGGGTCTCTTTTCTAGCCGTCGAGTCGCAGCGTAACGAGTGACGCGTTGGGCCCGTCAGATTGCATGGTATATTTTGCGTCCAACCAGAACTCGCAGAATGATAAGGATGGTCATTAGTGACATACAACGATTGAGGTCCGAAGACTCGCAGATGATGCAGGTTCAGGTGGCCAGCTACCCCGTTTATTCGTAAGGTAGGTGTGGCTCCGCTACGGATGCGCGAGGTGAGGAGGGGAGGAGAATGGCGCGGTGCGCGGGATCGAGGAGGTGAGGGTAGGAGTGTGTGGGTGTGTGCGGCGGGCTCGGCCGTCCCGGCCGACGGCGGCAAAAGCCGGCGGGAAGACCGGTCGAAGAAGGCGGGGGCGGGGACGCGGGCCACCGAGGGTTGGGGAGGAAGGAGACCCGCAGCGACCCCGAGCGTGAGCAAGAAACAACAGGCGAGGGTGGGTGGGGCAAAGAAAAAGGCTGTGGAGGACGAGTGCGGTGAGGCAGAGACTTTGGGTGCAGCGATGTGATCGCGCAGAGGAAGTCCAGGTGGCGTGTAGATTAGATGGGTGCGAGCTCAGGGCAGGTGAGCTTGCGAGCCAACCTGAGTGGAAGATAAGGTAGATTTGTGGTCCTCCCGATGCGCGGAAAGGACCGGGAGAATTGGTAAGACACGCGGTCTTGTGACCGCTAGCTCGAGTGTTGTGCGAGTGGAGTATTTACCGTACATAGAATAATTCACATCGGATATAGAGTTTGGGGGGTTTGCGAGTGGAGTGGGCCGCTCCGCGGCCGGCTCGGGATGACTCTCGGCGCGCTGGGTGAAGCGGCGGAAAGTGCCCAAAGTCGGAGGCGAAGGATCCGCGGATACGCGCGGGCGGTCCAAACCAGTACGCAAGGGTCTCGAGGGGTGGAAAGCCCCCCGGAAACAACCAAGCGTGAAAACATGTAGGGATGTGGTGGGATGGGGCTCAAAAAATTTGGGTTTGGGAAGCTTTGAAGCACGTCGAGGATTTAGCGGGTGAGCGCGTCGAGGAAGAAATTCAAATTCCGACGCGCGCACCGCACGACACGTGCTTCGGAGCTACCCATAGTCTAATCTACCTTATCTCACACTGAGGCCAGCCGCTCGCAAGCTCGCGTGGCCCCAGCTACCAGCAAGGTAAGTAGCGGTAGACTAGCTGGGACGTGTAGATTAGATTGCTCGAATCTAATCTACACTGCCAGCCACCTGCCAGTGCTAAAGAGCTCGTCCTCAAAGCGTCTTCCTCGCTCTTCCTCGTCCTTTTCCACGCGTCTTTTTGCCCCACCCTCCATCCTTTTTTCTTTTTTCGCTTATGCGGGGTCGCTTCGGGTCTCGTCCTCACGGACCCTCGGTGGCCTTTGCGTACGGGTTTGGCCGTGCCCGCGTCCCGTTTCCTCCGACACGGACTTCCCCGCCGCCTTTCCCCGCTGCGTTGTGAAGCCCCGTCGGCCGGGACGGCCGAACCCCCCCTCGCACATCCCCTCTCCTCCTAGTCTCAGCAGCCCTGCGCAAGGCGCGGTTTCGGCGCGAAGCGCCGCTTGCCCTCCTCACACCTTCGGGCGCCCGACGCGAAGTCACCACCTACCTTGCTGCAATCTAATCTACAGACGAGATCCTAGACACTACCTTGGCTTCCACTCAGGCAAGGCGAGCTCGCACCTTTTTGGGGAACCTCCGTAAAATAAATTCGGCGAGGAATGAAATCATCATATGCATGTAAATTGCGCAAAATGTTTCAGCTTACTCGTAAGATGTACGTAAGACCCATGTACCCCTATCCTATGGGATCAATTTTGGCTAAATAATCATAGTTTGAAGGTATTCCATGTATGTAGTACGGGCCCCGGTGTTCCTTCGAGGGACCTTGCCGGTAATTCCTTCCTTCCTTCCTTCCTTCCAGTGGATCTTGGTGCATAGTGACCGCAAGCGCGTGAGATGAATTGTGTCTGTATAGTTAAAAGGTGTATGGACTACGTATCAAACGGACTTTGGTTATTGGTTCCCCACCGAGTGAACTTCCACTCCAATGTTGGAAAGACGCGCGGAAGTTTCCATTCCCACCACCACCGGTCAAGGGGCTCACTCGCCACATCTGACTCCAGCCACACAAACTTCAATTCAGAAACTGCGGGGACCGTGCCTCCCTCCGGAGCCAGCCTTGATTTAAGCATCGCGATGCAAAAGCGGAGCGACACGTCGGACTGAAAAAGGCCTATCTTCAGCCGCTCCAGCCGAGGCAGCAATGAGTGGACGCTGTCGCAAGTCAACGCCGAGAAAACCCCGCCGGCAGCATGACAGTCTCCTATGAGCGAAGTCCTTCAGCGACGGGAGGCCTTCGAAGAGCGCTATGAGCCCCTCTGTGTTATCGAGGAGTATCCCGTCAAGATGCAGTGTTTCCAGAGTAAACCCAGATCGAAACTGGAAAGAGCTGAATTGTGTCTGCGAACATTGCCAGGTTTCATCGTAGGATTCAAGAACGAGATGTTTCAGGGAAGGGGAGATGAGAGGTGGGAGGAATCTGTGCATGGTCCGGTGATTAAAGCACTCGAACGTGAAGTGTGCATTGGTGAGTAATGGGAAGGTAGCGGGGTTGACAGGAAGTGACAGATTATCATCCCAAGTCTCCAGCATCCCAAACTTGCAGTCAGCGAGGTTCGTGCACTGCATGAACACATTCAGGCATGCGATACTGAGAGACTCCGAGATATGCATGTTTGTCAACTGCGACCAAGAGAGAGAAAATTTGAGCAGGTTTGAGAGCTGTGGTGCATTGTAACATTTAAGAGTGAAACTGCGCAAAGAAGGAGAATTTGCGAACGCAGAATATGGCCCGGTTCTGGTGTTCAAATAACGGTCTGCAATATCGACCCGTGAATTTTCCACATCCACCCCGTCAGAGCTGTTGTGGGCTCCGAGAGCGCATATATATGGACGCAGGGGAAAGCTGAAGGCGAAGTGCCTTGAATCCACGTATCTGAGAAAAAGCATGCTGGAGCAGGTCGGGGTAATGACACTCCACAGCCAAAGATAAAGGGAACGGGGACGCATTGGCAGCCCATCTTGTCAGTAATCCCGTGTCCCGAGGCTCGTTGCGCTTGAGGGAGACGAGCTGGAAATCTGTCCATAGCGCCGAAGTGTCCATTGCAATTCGCCTCCATCTGGAGCATATCTGCACAAGCAGGAGGGGTGCTAACAGAGGGCTAGGGTTTTTTATGTTTTCGGTCACCTCGGCTCGAGGGCACTCCATGAATATGAGCGACAAAATCTCGGGAGGTAGGAGACGAAGAGGCGATGTGATGGTACGAAGCTTCTGGACGATTTCCCTGCGAATTTCGCACAACGAGATGAGTGCCTTGAGTCGGGTGCCCAACTCCACAATTTTTGCGTCCAGAGAGGTAAGAGCAACGGTTTCTTCATTCACTAGCTGATAAATGTGTGTGCGGTCGATATCCGGCGTGGATCGTTGGTGTTAGCATACACATCAATGATTTCGACGGCAGTCTAGAAACTTGATTAATTTAAACGACGAGGGAAAGAACTGTACGAGTACCTGCATTGCAGGTGGAAGAGCTGCTTGAGCAGCGTCGATCAATTTTTGATTTGCGGACCCCGGGCCGAGAGGACAAAGAAGAACAAAGAAACGCGTCGCGTCAATTTGCTCTCCTCGGCTTTATTCACTCCCACCTGATTTTTGGAACTCCGGTGTGCACTAGGCTGCCTCCGGTTGTCAATGCTCGGTGCACATCCCTTAAATGTATTTTTCCCCCGGCTTGTTGATGTCAAGTTGAAGTTTCGAACTTCGGACTCGGCTACACTTCGCAAATGACACAAAAAAAATCCTGGCGGACTACATGAACATTGAACTGTGCCTCTGGTAATACACTTAAGAATAAAGTTCTGCGCGCATCACTTCTTCAGTCTGCGCCTCCATCCGACACCATTGCGATTGACGAGCTTAACGTTGCGGTCCAGAAGCTCTTCCGCCCACTTCACCCAAAGACTCTTCGATATGTCGTGTCTGACATCATGGACATTCAAAATCGAACGAAGCGCAAAGAACGAAGCACATACTCTGTTGTCGGCCACGTTATGCAAGGCACGGAAATTTGTCGAAGTGCAGGGAAAGTGCTAATGTTCAGACTCCGGAAGAACGTCCCCCACTTTTTTTCGACCCCACGTCTGACATGAAACGTGAGTTTCGAGTTGCACGTCGAAGGTTGAACCTACAGCCTGCCCTCGGTCGTGAATGTTATCGTCTCAAGAGACATGCGTTCAGAAGTGGAAGTAAAGTCGGCCGGATCCGGAATCTGTCGATAGACGTGTGAGCCGCACATTTGATCTAACCGCGGAAAGGACCGACACCGTTCCCACAGTTCGCTGTAAGGTCGACGACCACCGGACAAAGATCGAAGACGTTGATGCGGCGTGTGCACTCGAGAGATACTGTCAAGGTTAGAAGCTTGTCGCCGTGTTTTTCGAGAAATGCGCGTAACCCCGCATGATCGTTGGGGAAAGCAGCATGGCGAAGAGAGAGCAGGCTTTGGAGAGGGTTAGCAATGCAACATGGGGTGTAAGCATAGATGTCGCGCACTCCATGTGGGAAAGGACGACCACGAGTGATTCGTGGAAGCTTGAAAGAGTAAGCCGTTCGAGAGTGGCCAAGGCGCCTGAAGGAATTAAGGAGAGAGTTTCATTGAACGGAGCTTTGAACGCCGCGGATAAGGAACTGATGCGCGGGAAGAGAGAAAAGAGAGATGGTTTCTCCAGTTTGGACGCTTTCGTAACGTAAATTCCTTCCAATCTAACAAGAGTGGGGCCAGAAAATTTGGCCAAGTCACTGAACACCTTGGGCGTGGTGGTGAAGGGAATCAGTCCTATTATGTTGACCAATTCGGTCCTGGTAAGGATTCCTCGCAAGTCGACGGAAGGAGTGTTCAGATACAAGGTCTTTACTCGACGGCCCGGTGACTCGTTTGAATCGGTGCTCCCTAGGAAATTATTGCACGCGAGGTGGGTCGAGAAGAGGAGAGTATCGTAGAAATATGGCAGTCCCAGTCTCTGCATTGACCGAAAGTAATTAAATCAACCGCGCCAGAGAAACGTCGAACAATTTACCGCAAACATCTTCGACACCAGAATTATTCCAAGCCGAGATTCAGGTTTTGTCTTCTTTTTTGTATCTTCCACATCCAACGCCATGGCGAAGGACAGAATGCGTTTCCAGAGATTTTCGGTAACTGCCGCGGTAGAAAATTGTATTGACTTCGCGGAAAGGCTTGGTTCGGTTGGTACGTGTGGAAAGATTGTCGCACTGCGAACGTGAGGATGTTTATGCATGGGAAAGCGGAAAATTTACTCGTCGTCCGGGATTTCGATGAGCCCTCGTAGAATCGGATGATTTATTAAACCGACACTTGCATGCGACTGTGGGGAAACTATGCGGCCGGTCTGGTCTTTTAATTGAATGCTTTGTAACGAGGAGTTCTTTGCCAACAATCGGAGGCTTTCGGGTGGTTGCTGACCGTACATGTACAGTTGCGAGGCCGGAATTGCGACAGTTTTGAGGTGCGGAGCTTCGCTCAAAGCCGATATAATAGTTGCGGATGCGGTGGTAGTATAGCCCATATTGAAAGGCAACTCGAAAACATTCTAGATCATGGAACGGATCATTAGTGCTTTAAGCACCAGGATGTGAATTCGACATACTAAAATTTTCCACTGTTTTATGCACTGCTTGAGAGTATCGAGAAGAAGAAGGGAATTTTTGTTATGAGTCCGGCGGTAGCGGAGATCATGTAGAACTACGCGGGCTGGATTCATCAATGGCAAGCCGCGACAAAGTCCGGAGACGTTGTCCGCAGACCAAATGTTGAGAGAAAGGAACAAATCGGTCACATTCGGAGCGGCTTCAATGATTTTGCCCATGGACGCGCCATACCCCCCTTCGACGCGTAGCTTCTTAATGAATCGACCTAGTTCGGGGTTTTTGCTAAGCGCGATCTGGAGAGCGTGGGCTTGTCCCTTGGATCTAAGGACGACAACGTGATAGAGAAGAGGAGTGGCGACGCGTAGCCACGCCTTGGAAACGAGCAGGAAGGCGGAGCTAGATTCAGAGTACTCGGCAAAGGGCGACTTGTCCGAAGTGTCTGCAAAAAGTGTATCGGAGACTTTCAGTGCTGGTGAGAGAATTTCGGAGATAATCTCGTCCGGGAGGTTGTTCGCCATGATGGGTGACCTAAATAATTGCACGTTAGAGGTATCTTCGTCGGGATGAAGAGGGCCTGCCTTGATACAGGTTCGCGAATAGGGTGCACTTGATTTGGCCGAGTTTGCTCCTGACACAGCCACATTATCACAGCCACATGATGGCATTTTTCGATTTTGTAGACTCTCCGCATCGCGTCACAGACAATCAGGATGGCTGCGGCCGCTCTGAGGGGCCCTCTCCGACTCTCCGCCACTTTGCCACCAAAACGGCGAGCCACTCTCTCTGCACCTGTAAACTCAACCACAGCAGGGTATGTGTCCGATCATCTTTGTCTTCACCTTGGCTTTACCGCTTTTCTGGTTCTAGTCAAGGCATGATCCGATGCGCGCCGGGTGAACTTGAACACTACCGAAAGAGCGACGAAGACCTTAAATCTATAAAGAAGCGCAGTGTCCGCGACTTCTACCAGCGGCAGAGTTAGATTCCATCTTGTACCGCTCTCTCTCCCTTCCTGACTTTTTTCAGATGAGATATTGGACGGCTTCCACGAGGTAGAGGAGGTTTTAACCTCCACCCTTCCCGACAAAGTAATTGGCACTTTCGCCCGGCGCCCTATCTCAGATGGTCCATCGGTCACGTCACCGATCGACGAGGACCAGGCCGAAAGACAGCCACTATTAGTACCCAGTAGCGAAACGAGAGAAGAGAAGAGGGAACGGGCGGACAAAATTGCTTTGAATGGTGGGCAGACCAACAAATTGCAACTACGAGATACTAAGCTTTCCCCAGTAAACATTCTGGTAAATATCCTCCTGCTGGCCTCAAAAGGCGCGGCTGTGGCACTTTCAAACTCAATATCGCTCTTGGCATCTTTCGTCGACTCTGCCCTCGACTTTTTATCGACATTGATAATCTGGGGCGCTGATTTCGCGGCCAAGAGAGAGGACCGCGGTGCTAAATACCCCACCGGCAAGAAACGCTTCGAGCCCCTCGGAGTCCTCATTTTCTCCGTTTGCATGATCGCCTCTTTCTCCCAAGTTCTCGTCGAATCGGTGAAGAAGCTATTTGGCGAAGATACCGGTGAAATCGGGACAGTCTCGTTGTTCGGCAAAGCGTGAGCAACTCGAAACTTTTTTTGAACGCCATTTCAATGTCGTTTCGCCAGCACAATGGTTGCGACCATTGTCATCAAGAGCGTAATCTGGGTCTGGTGCGCCAGATTTCAGTCTAGCGGGATCCAAGCGCTGGCTCAGGTCCGCATGTCGGGCGCAGTTCTGGAAGTCTAAACTAACATTTTCCAGGACGCCAAGAACGACGTGTTTTT
The DNA here is from genome assembly GCA_029289555.1 of Mycena latifolia. Classification (NCBI taxonomy): domain Eukaryota; kingdom Fungi; phylum Basidiomycota; class Agaricomycetes; order Agaricales; family Mycenaceae; genus Mycena; species Mycena latifolia. The sequence goes on along the minus strand of JARJLE010000329.1, from coordinate 13,219 downwards.
CAACGTCTTTTCCTTGATAATCCCGGTACGAATTACGCTACGTTGAGGTCATCGACCTTTCTCACTCATCTGCACAGTGGGTTGGCGAAATTTTGTCCATCAGACAGCTCGATCCACTGGGCGGCGCACTTCTCAGTCTTTACAGTCAGTCAGCTCGTGTATCCAATCAATTCCAGGACTCACCTTGGTGCAATCCAGTCATCTCGGAGTGGGTTCAGACGCTACTGGAAAACTTTGTCAAGCTTTCCGGGCGCATCGCGAGCAGCGACCAACATTTCCGTATCCTCTATCTCATCTCACGGTTCAAGCCCGTGCTCGAGGTCTCTTACCTCGAAGTATAGTGAGCCATGTGCACCATATTTTCCCGGCTTAGGCTGAACTAGACTCAGCCACGTCGGTGACGAGTTGATCGTAGAAGTGGATGTAATGTATGTGGCCCCCCAATTCTTCGTGCAATAACTCATGCCTTTCTAGTCTTCCATCCGACACCAGTCTTGCCTTCGCGCATGACGTGGGGGAGACCATCCAGGCGACGATCGAGGCCCTCGACCTGGTTTCTCGCGCCTAGTGAGTTTCTTTTGATAACTCAAGCTGTATGTGTCTCTAAGGGGATGGCCCAGCGTTCACTTGGACTATTCCAGCAACAATCCGGCGCAGCATAGCGGTGCACCAAAAACTCCCAGGATTAACGGTTCGACAGAAAGTGCCTAAATTATTATTCGCATATGTTCGCGGGACATGTACATTAGGGCATTTTATCACACGGCGATGGGCCTCCGCTCCGTGCAATCTGGTTTTATGACGTGGAACCCTACTGGACATCTCGAGCTATTCAAGCCTCGCGTCGCTCATCTCAATTCCTCAAATGCGCAAATGATGAAACCCAATCCAGAACCATGTATTCACCACGAAGCCCAAGAGAAATATACAGACTGGTAATACAACACGAGATGAGAGAGAAAGAAAATAAGGTACACTATGCATCGCCACTAGTGGGTGTGCGAGTGGGAGTGGGAGTGGGAGTGGGAGGGCGAATGGTGGGGGGAGGGACCGTGGTGGTCGTGGTGGTCCTGGTGTTGGTCGTGGTGCTGGTCGTGGTAGTGGTCCCAGTGGTCCCTCTTCTCCGTCTCCTTGTGCTCGTGGAAAGTCTCGCCCGCGGGTGTGGTGATGACCTCGTCGCTGACGGTGTGCTTGGGGTCGGCCTGGTGCTGCTGGGCGACTGGAACTATCTCCCTCCGCTCAGACTGCTTGTGCTCGTGTATGATCCCGCCGCCGATAACGCTGTCTTGATCCTCCTCGCCGTTTGAAAGCTTCTCGTTGTGTTCGTGGACAGTCTGGCCGCTGGAGGTGGGATTCATTCCAGCGAGATCGAAGTCGGTAGACTCGTAGCCACCCTGGTTCTTTCGCTCGTCGGTCTGGGCGAGAGGGGCGGGATTCTTATCGACACCCTTCAGGATCGAGGGCGGGTTGACGACGGTGTCCTTGAATCCCGTCTTCTCGTCGGCAGGCCGCGAGGCTCCGGTGGTTGCGTCCAAAATGGTGATGAGGGGGTCGATCTCGGGCGCCATCTCATCGCTGCGAGAAAACTGCGGGCGGACGATGGGACCATGTTCGATCGGCTCGTGAACGTCGGGGCGCTCCTCGGAACGGCTTTGATGCGCAGGCAGGGGAACTGGAGCCTTGGGGAGCGCAAAGAGCGGATTGGGTGCGGGTTCTCCACGCTTACCGGTCTTCACGATCATCTTGGCAGGAAGCTTAGAAAAGAGGTCATCTGGATCGGTCTCGTCGCGCTTGGGCAGAGGGAGCTTGACGGGAAGTGACGGCGCAGCGGGCACGGCAGGAGCAGAGCGCTTGTCCATATTCGGGAGGGGGAGCTTCGCGGGAAGAGCGGGAGCAGAGCGCTTGTCCGAGGTCGGGAGAGGAAGTTTGGCGGGAAGTGCAGGCGCCACAGGAGTGGAACGCTTGTCCGTCTTGAGCGACTCCGAGACCGCGCCAGGAGGAGGGCCAACACGCTTGACAATCTTCTGTAGGCGAGGTGAGCGGCTGGTGTATACAGGAAACGCCTAACAGAACTCACGGGCGGGAGCGAAGGGAGACCTTTGGGGACCTCGGGCTTGGGGACTTCGGGGGCCTTGGGCGTGTCGCGCGCGATGTGCTGGACGGCAGCGGGGACGGCGGCGTTGGCGTTGGCGGGGAGGGGTCCTGGCGCCGAGCGGTCGACGTGGACGGCCTGGGCGAGCGAAATGAGCAAAGGCGGGCAACGGCGGGCAACGGTAGCGGGCGATACTCACGTCGTGGGCCGAGGGGAGGGACATGGCGGAGGAGGAGGCGACGACGCAGAGGCCGAGGAGGAGGAGGAAGCGGGGCTGGAGTGCGACCATGGTTGAGGATGGGTGGTGGGTAGAGGGTGAAAGAATGGGAGGAGGGATAGAGATGGTGGTGGTTCAAGAGCAAGAGCGAATTGACGAAAAGGGAAGGGCGCCCCGCCTTTTATACCCCAGCGGCGGCTGACGTTTGCGCGGGTTTATAATTGTTTTGAGGGCGAAAGTCATGAGTCACGGTCCAAATTCGGTTCATTGGCGGTAGTCTGCCGAATCGAGACTCGAGCCCCGGAATCGCTTTTGAGAGATGATGCGTATCGATAATGGCTGAGGAAGGAACAGTGTACTGGGAACACGACGAGACACGTCGCCGAGCCGAGAGACCAGGGAAGGAGACTCGGCGAGATGAAGAGAAATGAGAGCACGTGAGGGCGGTGCTCCTTCTACTAGTACTACTCTCCACGTCTATTCCTTTGTGCTTCATAATATTCCTGGTGCGATATGGTCTCTTGAGCTTGCAAAATTTCGCGCCGTTTCTGACGGGAGACTATCCCAGACCATCCATCATCATGGACCAATCCTTCCGCAAGATTGACATAGATGCGTACGACGAGGACGTCCTGCAGGAAGAAGAGCTCTTCGACGCCGACCCCCGCGACCCCGCCCAGGTCCTCGACGACGCCAAACAGCGCCAAGGCGCAGTCCGCAGTGCGCTCGCAAGGTGACCACAACTGCCTCCACCTCGCCCGTGCTTGTGCTCTGGGCTAACGGGTGCGCAGGAGCGACGTCATCGGCGCGCTGAACATAGTCCTGGAGAATGCGCCGTACGGGCCCAACGTCGAAGAGGCAAAGGTACGCGCCGCCCATCCGCATGCTGTACTGCACAGTAGTAACCCACCCGCGTTCGCTCTCGTTCGCAGACCGTCACGCTCCAAACGCTCCTAACGATCCTGAACACCACCAAATCCACCGAAATCCCCACCATCATCAAGGAGCTGTCGCAGGACGGCCAGGACACCCTTATGAAGTACCTCTACAAGGGTATGGCGATGCCGGGCTGGGGCGATATCAGCGGGAGCGTCTTATTGGGATGGCACGAGAAGGTCCGTTTCCTATTTGTTTTGTGAATCCTCGCTAATCTGCATCTAGTTGACGGAGGTCGCCGGCACCGGGTGTATCGTACGGACCATGACGGACAGAAGGACGGTTTAATGCGTCAATGCATTGTACAACTCTCTCAGGATCGATGGAAATACCCTCGTGTATATAAATTCTACTAAAAAATAAATTACAGTGGCAACTCTACGCTAGCCATCGTCGACGTCTTCCTCAAGCTCAAGCCGCCGTATACATAGCTCTGCGACCACCTCCCCGTCCAGCGGGATCGAGTTCCCTGCAAATAAACATTTAAGTATGTACGGTCGCGTCAGCAATATAATACAACGAACCTTGGAACCCTTCAGGGTATGCGGGCAGCGGAATATTCGGACTCGTGAATGCCCTGCAAAAAACCTATAAAGTAAAAACTCTAGACTCAAAAAGCGCACCTACGTGTCTCCCCAGAAGCCGTAGTGCGTCATGCCCAGGGCGCGCGTTGTGTACTCGTAGTCGTGCGCGAACCCGCCGGGGTAGAAGAACTCCATGACGGTCGAGCGCCGGTTCGGCTTCATCCACAGCAGGCTCGTCAGCCCGTTCCCGTGCACGCCCATTAGGATCTGCCACCGCGCGCTCGGCATAAGTAGCTGGATAATATACAAGTAAGGCAGGGACGCACCGTCGTCCGCGCGGCGAGCTGCAGCTGCTCCAAGCGCGTCATCTTCTCGGGCAGGACGATGTTCACCTCGTACCCATACGTTGCCTCGAGCTTGCGCAGCTCCCTCACCAGCTTATCGTGGTCCGCGGGCACAAGCATCCGCCGGCCCCATGCCTGGCGCGAGATGTACGTGATCACCGGCCGCCCCCGCGTCTCCCTCCCACCCTCGGGGTCCATCCCCGCGAACTGCACGACGTTATTCCGGATCGCGAGCCACCAGTGCGCGCTCCCGGGCAACGCAAACGTCGGGCCCGCGGTGCGCTGGTAGCGCTGGTAGTTCAGCGCGGGCATCGCCGCGGAGCGGTCCGCGAGCACCGCGCGGTCGAAGACGAACGGCACGCCCATTTTGACGCGGTCGTCCCCAGTCGTCGATGAACTCCATCGTGAGCCCCGGGAAGGAGGACCGCACGACCCACTGGTTCATCGTTGAGTAGTCCCGCCAGCGGAACGCGTCGAGGCGGTTGAAGAGCATGCGCCGCGGCGGGGGGAGCGTCGTGTTGCCTGTCGCGGAGATCAACGGGTCCAGCGACGAGTACGTCCGCCAGAAGCCGAACCAGAGCTCCGCGGCCCAGTGGTAGTAGTGTCGCACACTACGGGAATCAGACTTGAGCGCTGGGAACACCGAGGACACCGGCGACTCCACTCACAATTGAGGGGGGTCATTCACAAGATACTAGACCGAGATTCAGCTGAGCTTAAAAAATAAAAGGGCACACCACAAACCGTAACTCCATCTAAAATCTGGGCCCCCGTCCCAAATAACGCTCGCGCTTCGGCTGTGCTGACTATCCGTATATCTGTATCGTCGGGCAGCCGCGCCGTTTCGGCCTCCACCCCGACCTCGATGTCCACCCCCTTCGAGTACATCGCGGCTGGGTCGGGAATTTTCTGGGGTTCGTCCGACACAATATACACCACGCCCTTGAAGATGTACAGCCGGTCAATAATCGACCAGCCTGCGCGTCGCGTATAAATAGTAAGCTTTTGAAGCTAGTTAATTAATTAAACGCGGACTGACCTGGAACATGTGCAATAATTTTCGTTTGCGGGACCTGCGAAGCGTCCCAGGTTAATCTCGTATCGTAGCCTTCAGAAGTGTTGCGGGCTTTCTCGTGGCGCTGGGGGGGCAATACCGGTGCAGGAACAGGTACAAACTGATCCCGCGTCACCCGCGATACAAAAACCAAGTAAAGACCAATGAACAGCACGCAGACCAGGAGAACCTCGCGCTTCGTCGGCGGGGAAAGCTCCATCGGTGGGGAGATTCGATGACTTGATGCATATCGACGCGGAGGCCGTTATAAAAGACTCTGGATACATGTCTAACTGGAGGCACCTTGCCGCCGAGTTAAAGCCGTGTCTGAAGATAGCACTTGTCAACCGCCGAGGTGAAGGAGCTCTCGTAATTTTCATTCGACGTAATGTGAGAGATCAGGCAAAGAGGTTATAAAGGCACACAACGAAAGACAGATGGAATGTTCGCATCCTGTATCATCTCTCCGAAATGCGAGGATCTTGCCCCAACTCGAGCCCCAGAACACAAGCCAATGAAACAGAGCAGCCCAGGAGATATGTTCACTTCGACGCGCGTCCCATAAAGCTGTTGCGCCAGGGAGAGCCAGACAGTGACAGAGACAGCATTGGACGTCGACAAGCAATCGAGGGCCGAGGCTCGACAACCGGCGGTCCGGAGATGAGTTGGGTGCACGTGACGGCTCTCGCTCTTGCTCGTCGTCTCTATTAGGATGGCGCCCGCGACGCCGACTCGACGGGAATGTGCGCTGGTCCTGGCCCTACTCCTCTCAATCCTCTATTACTCGAACTCCCGCGCACACACCTATTTCGTCCCTGCTCCGGTATCACCCCCTTCCGCCCACCATGCTTCTGAAGTTATCAGCACGCTTCAAGAGCAAAATCCACAGCTTTATGACACCCGTCTAACGTGGGGAAACGACGATGTACCGGAAACAAAAGTGCTCGCCAATGTGCCAGGTGAATATACCCTATTTAGCGGAGCGGCAGCTTGAGTTTAACCATGTGCAGGGTGGTCCATAATTGACAGACTCTACATCTTCAAGGGGATCGTGTACGTGGTGTCGGATGACCCCGACGCCGTCCCCGAGACGGCGAATATGTATTCGAAAGGGATGGAGATCTTTCCTGGCAAGGCCGCGGAAGACTCTCGGCTGCCTGGGGACGAGGACATCCGGATAATCAGCACGGCCGAGGCAAAGCAGCTCTTTGGGACTGGCGCGTCTCTCATTGACGGCGTTACGGTTCGTGTCCTATTTCCCTTCTCGCACTGAAATCTGATGTATGCCGTAGTACTTTGTGAACGATCATCCTCAATTGTAAGTGGAGCCTAATTGATTAATTATGCCGCCGAATCCTAATAAAGTCGCCGAATCCTAATAAATTTCCAGCATCCGGCATTACTATCACTGGTCCGCGGAGCTTTACTTTGGCTTTTGGCGCGCGTACTCGTCGCTGGACCCGTCCATTCCCGCCGACGGAAACACGACGCTCCCCCCGCCGCGCCACATGTTCTTCAACCGTCTCGACGCCTTCCGGTGGCGCGACCCAACGGACATGAACCAGCTCATCCTGCGCTCGTCGTTCCCCGACGTGACCATGGAATTCATCGACGACTGGGACGACCGCATCAAGATGGGCGTGCCGTTCGTCTTCGACCGCGTCGTGCTCGCGGATCGCTCCGCCGCGATGCGCGCGTACAACTTCCAGCGCTACCAGCGCACTGCCGCCGTGCCGTTCGCGCTCCCGGGCAGCGTCAACTGGTGGATGACGATCCGCAACAGCGTCATCCAGTTCGCGGGCATGGACCTCGACGACGGGAGCTCGACGACCGGGCGCCCCGTCATCACGTATATTTCGCGCCAGGTCTGGGGCCGGCGTACCCTCCTCGAGGAGGACCATAAGCGCCTCGTGAAGGAGCTCTACCGCCTCCGCGACGCGCACGGTTGGGAGGTCAACATTGTCCTCATGGAGCAGATGAGCAGAGCGGAACAGATCCGCCTCGCCGTGCGCACCACCGTACGTTGTTCCTCCGCTTTCTCTCCCTCAATCCCTAATAAAAGACCAGATCATGATGGGCGTTCACGGCAACGGCCTGACGAATCTCATCTGGATGCGGCCCACGCCGCGCACGACCGTCATGGAGTTTTTCTACCCCGGTGGCTTCGCGCACGACTACGAGTACACTGCGCGCTCGCTCGGCATCGCGCACTACGGCTTTTGGGGCGCCTCGTCAGCCCTCCTCCTTTTTTTTTCTTTGCGGCTCGTTCGCTGATCACCGGACAGATCGTTCACCTCCCCCAACACGCCCGTAAACGCATACCCCGAGGGCTTCCAAGGTCCGTCTACACTTTACCTATCTTTGTTCTTTATCTGTGCTGACGGGCTCCGCAGGAAACTCCATTCCGATAGACGCAGAGGCCGTCGGCCGGCTGTGTTACGACAGACTCACCCTCTCGCTAGAAGTCGACGACTAGACCGGCCCATCGTGCCCTCATCTCTTAACTTACACTTGGCTAGTGCACCACAGACTCTTAGGAAATAATTGACCATCCATCTGCATCCATCGCCCATACATTTTGTACACTACATACAATTCTAGAGGACTCTGAGAGCATAGTACCACCCTTCGAGAGCATACCCGCACCAAGACTTCGAGAGCACAACCACACCCCGTGCAGCGTTATTCTTTGTATGTACAGATTCCAGAAGGTGGACGGGAGCAAGATGTATGTATGTACATCGCCACGTCAGAGTACACTTTGGCTACATGGCACGACAACAGCATCCAGGACAAGCGAACAGTGGACAAGATAGGGAATGACGGAGCAGGATCATGGCAGGTATTGAAGCTCCATGTCCCCGAAATCGTCGTCATCGGACAGCTCCTCCGCGGCCATCTGCTTGACGGCCCCGTCGCCAGGTACAGTAAATATTGTAGGCGGTGATGCGCCGAGGGTGGAGTCGCTGCCCGGCGACAGCGGCGGCGTGTATCCGGCTGGGACCTGGGATGTTGAGGTGGGCGCTGTTTCGGGAGGCTTTTGCGCTTCGGGACGCGGCGGTGGGGAAGGGGAGGCAATCGAAGGGACTAGATGCAACTGCGCGTCGGCCAAACGGACGTTCACCTCCACTGTCGAGTTTGGCAGTGTTTCCGGAGGCTCCTGAGGGGGCGGTGGTGGCGGCGATGGATTAGTATTCTGAGGGACTGGAGGTAATGGTGCATCGGTCATGCGAACTTCTACCGCCACTGATGAATTGGGCATTGTTTCGGCAAGCGGTTGCTCTACGGAATGCGGCGGGACGGTATTCTGAGGGGCAGAAGGTAATGGTGTATCGGGGATGCTAACATCCACACCCACTGTCGGGTTGTGCAATGTTTCCGGAGGCTCTTGACGCGGTGGCGGGGGCGGGGCAGTCGAAGGGGCTGGAGGTAGCGGTGCGTCGGCCTCCACCTCCAGCGTTGGGTTGCGCCTTGTTTCGGGCGGCGGTTGCTCTGCGGGACGCAGTGGTGAGGGGACACTATCATTGCCCCGCATCTGCGTCCGCACCGGCGCAGGTTCGCTCCGTAGATGGGCCAGCTCTGTGGCCCTCTCCTCTTTTTTCACCCGCACACTCCCGCCGCCTGCTCTCTCCGCCATGCGCTCATTGGTCTTCTTAGCCTTCACCGCCGCCGCCGGCGTTCTAATGGCCGGGCGGAGCACAGGAACCCCGCGCGACTGCATCGCGACCAGTTGGCGGTGGTAAAAGTCCCATTCTGGCTCGGCGCGCGCAACCGGCCGAGATATTGGCGGCGGCGCGGAAGATGATGGTGCGGGCGGCTGCGAAGAGGGAGTTGAAATAGGATTCGGTGGTGGTGAAGCGTGGGTTGGCGGTGAAGAGGCGTGGGGCAGTGTGGGCGGCGAGGGGCGAGGGGCTGCTGAAATTGGAGACGCACGGGCGGCGGGTTGGCGCTCGGAAGGTCCTTGCCGGGCGGGCCGCGCTAGCTCGGATGTCGGTGGCGTTGCGAAGTATGGCGATACGGCCGGGTGTGACGAGGGGGCTGCAGAGGAAGTAGAAGCGCGAGGCGGCGTTGGCGATGGGCGAGTGGGCGCTCGAATCGGGAACGCAAGGGGAGCTGGAGTAATAGGCGGGGGCGATGACTGTACGCCGGGAGGAGCAGAAGCTTCGCCGCTGGCCGCTCCAGAAGACGCCGCAGAGTGCATCGCTGGTGTCTCGTCTGGTGGTGGACCAGGAGCGTCCTGTGCGATAAGGGCTAGCGCTTCATCAAACAGTCGCTCGTTTAGAAGACGATCCGCGAGATGCTCCGGTGGGTGGTCTTGAGTGCTTACAACATTTGAGTTCTCCGCAACAGGCGGCACGTCTCGCTGGCCAGGCTCGCATGGCAACTCTGCCTCTCGCTGGGGCTCGACAGTTCTCGTTTCGTCCTCAGTCCGGTCAGGCACGACCGGGCCCGTCTCGTCGGGAGCCAGATCTTCAACCATAAAGTCTTCTACATCTACATCCGTAACGGGCGGCGTCCCAGGTCGGTCGCCTTCTTGAAGTTCTTCCGCGCTGGACATTTCGACTTCAACGGACGCTGCACGCGCCCTTTTCCGGGGAGAGAGCTGTCCATTATTTGCACAACGCTTACGCTTGAGTGGCGAGCGGCGCGTCGGAGAGGGCTGCTCATCGTTTGTTGAGAAAGGCGGCCCCGGCGCCGGTCCGTTGTCTTCCTCTGCGGTTGTCGTCGCGAGGTCTATCACTGACTCCGCAGGTACAGGTTTGGATGGACGGCGTTTGCGCTTCTGTGGGCGGGGGCGCGTCGGCGTGAGCTCTTCGTCGTCGGAAGATATGTCGATTATCTCCCCGGGCACGACTTTGGTGTGGGACCGCGCTGGGAGAAGATGTAAGTTGGGATCCAAAATAAACTTCGTGTGTTCAACATACAAGCTGGCGTGGATGGCGGATAGGGATTGCCATCCAAATCGAAAACCTCTTGGCCAGGAGCCGGAGAACGACGGCGGTCTGCGAGGGAGACATCAGTTAGGCACGAAGAACAAACAGAAATATTAAGCAGATACTTACTTCGGCGGCGCGCTGCGTCTTTTTCTGTACATCCCGTACGAGTCAATATACGAGTGGGCAAAAAGAAAACCAATGATACCTCGCTGCTCGCGTTCTCGGCGTTTCCTTTCAACCTTCACCGGGCTTGTCCAATGCCCTATCTTAACCTCCCCTTCGATTGCCTCGGGAAAATCCACGGATTCGGCTTCGCTGTACAGTGGTTCGGGTTGGATGATTTCGGGAGGGGGTGGTGACGGGTTTCCGACACGATTTCTGTTGTTGCCTGTGGAACGGCGCCCTTGCGGAGTAAAGACCGGTGTAGATGCCCGTTGAGCTAGTATCTGCGTGAATTTTATGGTACATCTGCAGAACGCTGATATAATCCCACCTGAGGACGAAGCAGTATTGTTGGAAGAGGTGGCCTGGGGGCGTCGAGGAGTGCGCGGAGTTCGAGAAGTATCTTGAAGCTAATTTAATATATATTAAAAAGGGTGACTGGTGTGGGCGTACTTTGACTTCCTTCCCCACCGCCGGCGGACGATGGACCGCCTGCAAGAGCAAATTTAGGGCTAAAGGGGCGGAGAAAATGGGGCTATGGATGAACTTGCCTGCGCGTCGGTTTCGCGTGGATCTGCGAGAACCAGACGAGGGAGCATCCTGGCGACGAGTGGGGGTGGACGGCGACCTCTCCATGGCGGTTTGGAACAGCCTTTTAGGCCTAGTCGATCGAGTACCTAATGGGGTTACCAGGTTCGCGCTTTGCCTTGACTCGCGATTTATACGACGATTTCCTCCAGTACTAGTACTGTGGCCCTTGCATTCTGGATACCCGAAACATACCTCCCAAATCTTCTCCCAGGACTTCGGCGGAATCTCAAGCGTCTTCTGCAAGGAAAACTTGAAGCTGCGGGGATATCATTCTGCATTACGGCTCGACGAGAAGGGCGGCCCGGACAGGACGCGACGCAGGACAACGCGCTGAGCGTGCGCAAGTCGACGCGTCACTGAGGCTCGCGCGCTGCAAGGCCCCCCTCATTGGTCAGTTACAGCGCAGATAGGCGAGTCAGAATCGGCCAGGTGTACTTCCCGCCCGCACCCCTCAAGTATTAAACTGTGTTGATATTCCTCGCTCTGTAGCGACACTTCCTCGCCGCGATTCTCATGCGGCGGCCGGGGCTTGAGAAATACTCGATGGAGCGCAAGTACGCACCGCGATTCTTCGCCTCGTTGAATCATCTTTCTTGCGCGGGCAGCGAGCGCGCAGCGCTCATCGTTCGCCACTTTCATCGATTCCTTATAAACGAGCTATTCATCTACGACGTGTTCATAAACTTGAAGGCGTCCGGTAGGAACCGCCAATACTGATCGACGGCTGCACGAGCTCATCGTGAACGTCTAGACCGTTCCACGGAAAGCACTCGCGCTTCTCTTCGCCCCCTTCACATACGCGGCGCTCGCTCACACCGCAGCCCCCGTTCGATCCATGCGCCGGTGCCGACGGGGTTCTGCCAGATGTTCAGCGGACCGAGGTACAACGCCGAGAGCGCATAAGCCACCACATCGCTGGTACTCTTCGTCAAGCCGTATGTCTCCATGGAGTCCACTCGCTGACCTGGTTGATTACTTCTATGTGCTGCTTCACCTCCGTAAATTCACCGTCTGTCCTCGAGGGAAAGTCAACCAAGAATAATTTTACAGCCCGACAGCGCACAATACGAGGCCGAACATGACAAACACATCTCGTGAACCACTGCGTGCTGTGAGCCTATTCGGACTCGATCTACGCTTTACGTCCGCCGGGTTCGCTATAATAAATGGTGTACTAACCGAACTGTTGGCCTGCCGAAACTGACTCGCGTAGTGGTTTCCAATCTTTGTCCACAAGGATCTCCAAGCCGGAGTGGAAGCGCGCGAATTGAGGTGTATGGATGATGAAAACGTGTATGAGCTACATCTAGATATCAAACGGACTCTGGTTATTGGTCCCCCCATCGAGTAAACTTCCACTCTAATGTCGGAAAGACACGCGGAAGTTTCCATTCCCACCACCATCGGTCAAGGGCCTCACTCGCCTGATCTGATTCCAGCCATACAACTTCAACTCGGAAACCGCGGGCACTGTGCCTCCCTCCGGAGCCAGCCTCGATCTAAGCATCGCGAGGCAAAAGGGGAGCGACTCATCGGATTGGAAAAGCCTATCTTCAGCCGCTCCAGCTGAGGCAACAACGAGTGAACCCCGTCCCAAGTCAACGCCAAGAAAATCCCGATGGCTTCATTACCCTCTCCTATAAGCATTATCGTGAAGTTCTTCAGCGACGGGAGGCCCTTGAAGAGCGCCCTGAGTTCCTCCGTGTCGTCGAGGAGTATTCCTTCAAGATGTAATGTTTCTAGAGTGAACCCAGATCGAAGCTGGAAAGAGCTGAATTCCATTTGCACCCATCCCCAGGTTTCATCGCAGGATTCAAGAACTAGATTTTTCAGCGAAGGGAAGATGAGAGGTGGGAGGAATCTGTGCATGGTCCAGTGATTAAAACACTCGAACGTGAAGTGAGCATTGGTGAGGAATGGGAAGGTAGCGGGGTCGACAGGAAGCGTCACATTGTCATCCCAGTCTCCAGCATCCCAAACTTGCAGTTCACGAGGTTCGTGCACTGCATGAACACATTTAGGCATGCGGACGCTGAGAGATTCCGAAATGTGCATGTTTGTCAACTGCGACCAAGGGAGGGAAAATTTGAGCAGATTGAGAGCGTGCATTGCAATATTTAAGGGTAAAAACTGCGCAAAGAAGGAGAATTTGCGAATGCAGAATATGGCCCGGATATAGTGTTCCGATTGGGCTGGTGACGATCTGTGATATCGACCTGTAACTTTCGACGTCCAGCTCATCAGAACTGTAGGCTCCGAGAGCGCATGCGGACGCAGGGGAAAAGGTGAAGATGAGTGCCTTGAATCGACGTATCTGAGCAAAAGCATGCTGGAGCAGGCCGGGTAATGGCACTCCACAGCC
>JARJLE010000328.1:0-60955 GCA_029289555.1 Mycena latifolia | reverse complement strand
TCCCCAGAGCAGCGGAAGATCGCGAAGGATCAGAATGCGTCGGGTCAGAGAGGGAGCCCGGCTGAGTCCAAGCGTGGCTGGCAGCAATCGTGCCCATCATCAGCGTTGGTGCCATTGCCAGAAGAGAACTGGGGGAAAGGGTCAGCTCGTTGAAGGTGCGAACAAAAGCTGAGCTTACACTGGACGCTCTTTGTCTTGGCTAAGTCTGGCCGTGCGGCTCTTGATGACGAAAGACGAAGACCGCACACGTCCTCCTCTGACGTTGGCGAAGGTGTTGAGATTGTCGCGTACCCGAGTGATGGCGTTCCATCCAACAGTGTCCGGGTTTGGAGAGGTTATGGGCAGAACGTCTGGACGGCCCAACAGACCTAACCGCTTGAACACTTTCTCAAAGGGCTCGTTGGGAAGCAGACGGATGAGGACACCAAGGGGGATAGACACGCAGCCCAGGGCGAGAGAAATACCCATTCGCGACCGCCAATAGGAGTGACCTCAAATGCAGCGCCACCGATGAAGACGATCAGAATCTGGACTCCGATTTCTAACGGAAGTCTTCAGTGGGGCATACACTAGCGAAGAGGAAGGAGACAAACCTATAAGGGTAATAACAATGAAGTACCAGTTCCTGTTGATCCCTTCGAAGATGTTCAGCTTGCGGTCGAGACGTCTGCAATTGACAGAGTTGAAGATCTGGGCGAACACAAAGGCGTTGAAGACGAGCGTCTGGACAATAAGGTCGTTCTTTTCGTCACGTTCGAGTCGGTCGAGGGGTGGAAGCCGAGGATCTTCAGACCGGCGAAATGGAAAACGAGGGTGATGGTGATCTGGTAGATGGACTGGAACAGGATCTGCTTGTACATGTCGACGGAAAACAAGGGCGCGGTCTTCAGGTCCGGTTTGCGGTTCAGTAACGATTCGGATGCAGGGTCAGTTGCGAGGGCAAGGGCCGCGAACGTGTCCATGATGATGTTAATCCACAGCAGCTGGACCGCAGACAGAACCGAGGACTCCTCGACCGAGGCGACGGCAGACACGAACGTAATCACAACGGCCGTGACGTTGGTCGAAACCTGGAACTGCAAGAACTTGCGGACCGAGTCGTTTACGCAGCGTCCCCACATGATGGCCTTCACGATGGAAGCGAAATTGTCGTCCATGAGAATGATATCTGACGCCTCTTTCGCCACTTCCGTGCCCGCGATCCCCATGGAAAACCCAACGTGGGCAGTTTTGAGCGCCGGTCCGTCGTTCGTACCATCGCCAGTGACGCCCACGATCTCGCCGATCTGCTTCAACGTTTCCACCAGGATCCGTTTGTCTTCGGGTGATGAACGCGCAAGAACCTGCAAGCGGGGCACAATTCAATCTTCTCGGCCGGACTCAGGTCGCGGAAAACGGGTCCCTCCATAATGACGCCGCCAGAGGAGAAGATCCCGCATTGCGTCGCAATCGAACGAGCGGTCAAAACATTGTCCCAGTACACATTTTAACAGCCACACCAGCCAGTTGACACTTTTGACCGCCTCCACAACGCCCGGACGAAGAGGGTCCTCAATGCCAACAATCCCGATGAGGGTCAAGTCATTGCGCCAAATCGTCATACGCAACCTAATGCCATCAGTTAACTGGTCGTGAGATATTACAATAGACTTTACCCTCGTTTTGCTCATCCGTACCACGTGTCGAGGAGGCCAGGAATCGAGATCTCTGTAACACAGGGCGATCGTGCGAAGCATCTGGTTCGCGTAGAAAATGGTGGTGCGCGTAATGTTGTCGTTCGCCAGCTCGTCGATAGTCGCTGTTTCGATCTCATCGGTTGGACTCCCTGCACTGGCCCCATCCTTGTGAACAACGACGTGCGAAACACATTCTCTTCGACAAAATCTCGCTGGCACCCTTCAGGTAAAGCCGGAATTTGCCCTGGCGCGTCTTGACGACGACCCCCATCGCCTTGCGGCTCGCTCGAAAAGGGATATCTGGGCGATGATGGCTGCGTTCACGTGTCGTTTTGAAGTCGGGGCCACGGAGCTCCTGCGCGAACTGGAGGAGCGCGGTCTCGGTCTTGCTGCCGACGAAAATGGTCTCGCCTGTCTCTGGGCTGGTGTCCTGAGAACGCGGGTGGAGTTCACCGCAAATCGCTTCGTTAAAGAGATCCCGAAGCTGGGGACTCAGAGCGGTGCTGAGTGGAGTCTGGTCGAGGGAGAAGTCGTTGGGGTGTTTCCGTACGCCGGGTTCATCGACGTTGGTGCGAGCTACGTTTTCCTCGAGACGCCGGACGAACTTGGCGTGGATCCCGACAGAGCCGGCAACAACGGTCATGGAGTTCTGGGTAAGCGTGCCGGTTTTGTCGGTGCACACGACCGAAGCGTTGGCCATCGTTTCGCAGATCCTAATATTCGAACCAAAAGCTCTCGTACGTCATTCGTTTCGTGGCGAATGCCAGAGCAAGGGTCACCGCGAGCGGTAAACCTATTCAACTATAAACAGAGGGGATGATGTATGAACGTGGTACGGACCTTCTGGACAGCGACGACAATCAAGGTGACCGAATATGAAATGTTTGACGAAAGCAATGCCTTCTGATTAGCGGTTCTGCACGCTGAGGCGCAGTGTGTATAACTCGACTGGAATCGCGTACCCTGACTGGTTCCCCGTACCAAGCTGAAACAAAGAATCGAATGAGCAGGCGCCGTGAAAAGGATGAGACCGGCGGCGCTGCCGAGCTTGGCGATCAATTCTGCCAGTGCATTCACTTGACCTGAAGGGGCGTATTGTCAGCGTCCCCGCGCAGAGCTAGGATGCGGATCGTCAGTGGATTCCGCGTATACGGAGTGGATTTTAACACACACCCATCATGATTCTACCATTGAAACTTTTGGTCCCCACGGCGACAACAACGTATTTGCCGACACCCTCTAAAACTTTGCTGCCACTGACCACGAAACAGTCCGTGTGGGCGGCGCCGTCCGTCCCCCGAAGGGTCATGCATTCGTCGTATGAAAGTTTCTTGATGGCGTCCGATTCACCGGTCGCCCCCGACTCATCGCATTTGACATTGTGACCGCTAAGAAAAACACCGTCGCAAGGGACAATCTCGCCCGGTTCCAAAAGAGCAATGTCCCCCACAACGACTTGCTGTAGAGTGTGGCGTTATCAGATAGATAGTTGGATGGTTTAATAGTAGAAATGAATGACCTTGATGTCGATAACAGTCTCAACACCGCCCCGTATAACCTTGACCCCACGTTCCTCTTTTTTGTCGTTCAGAGTTTGGAACTGGCGCTCTTTCTGCCAGTCGTTTACGGAACCAACGATCACCTACAGCGCATTAATATTTAGCCGAGATGAAAAGACAACGCACATACCACGATGAGAATCGCAACCATGATGGCAACGCCCTCCACCCAGTCCACAGGCGGCTCGTTATCTGGTCTGGGCGTTCCAAAGTCCTGGAAAAGACCCAAGGCAAGCGACACGACAGCCGCAATGGAAAGCAAAATCTGGATGGTGTTTAGATTCGACTCCTGGGAGTAAGAAAGAGGCTACGCACCAAAACTTATCCTTCATAGCAGTGTACATGAGCTGCAGCAAAGATTTGGTCGCCCGACGTGGGAGGACGTTTTCACCGTATATACGCCTCCGAACATCTAGCGCAGCTGCAAAAGCGGCCTTCGAGTTCCAGTCTGCCGACTTTTCCCTGACGGATCCGTAAGCGTAATGGCCGGGACGGTGTCTGCACCCTTTTCTGGATCGTGTCGCTGTGAGGCACCCACTCCCGCTCCAGGGCGGCCGTCGCCTGGGCCATTGCCCGAAAACCCCGTCGTGCTCCGGCCAAGCGACGGGCCACCCAGACCGATATCACTGGTGGTCCCAAGACCGTCCAGGAGGCCCTCGACGCCGCCGAAGGACCGGAGTGTGTCCAAATTCTTGGGGTCCAGCATCATGGCAAGGTCATTTGAACGGAAGTGGAAGGGAGTGGGGTCGGTGTCGGTGGATAATTCAGCGGGTCCCTGCGGCTCATCATCTTTCTTTCGCTTGCCCTTCTCTGAGATGGCTGTGGCGGTATCTGAGTCCACAGTGTCGCGCTTGGCACGCGATGCGGAGCGCGAGGCAACGCGGGTAACGCTGGTCGTGTTAGACTTTACGTGCTGCAGCTCCTCGTCCTGCCGTGGGGCATGGTCTGCCTCAGTCACGTCACTGACGGAGGCAAACGTCGCATTACTTCCTTTCCGCTGATGGGTGTTGCGGCCGTCCACAGGAGATAGCAACAGGGACGGTGTGCGCAACTCGGGTTTGTTGTCGCGGAGAGCGAGACTCGTCGGTGGCTGAAAGTGAACCGAGGAGTGACTAGACAGTGTGGGAGAGGGCGGGACGGTGATGATTGACGCTCCATCGTCGGTGTGCGTCGGTGAGCTCGGGATATCTAGCGAACCGCGAGGGGCTGCGGGGCTGTGGGGCGACAGCAGACCGCCGGCCGTTGGAGAGAGCTGCAGAACAGGAGAGGTGGCAGGCTGGGGGGAGGTAGCCCTGTCATCAGCAGAGAGGTCGGTGGTGATGATTGAGGGAATATTGTGGTCATCGAGGGAGGGCATTCCCGAAAGCGAGTGCCCTGGGGGGGGCTATAAAGGTGGTGTACAGCAGGGGGCGTCTACAGGACTGGTTCGACTCAACACACGGAAAACAGCCGCATACGCCAAGGATAGTATGAATGCACTGCCTTCGGCATCAGAAATGTCGGATGGAATTCGTTCGACCCAAAAAGAGACATACTGCTGTAGAGGATTTCCCGTTTTGTTGCGATCCTTTTGGCCCTTTTCAACGGCCCTTTTGGCTTTTGGAGGTCAATCAGCTCAGCGTCTATTGTACTGCCAATCTCCCGATTAGGGCGCGCGTCTCCCATCAGACACGTCAATAAGAGTAAATTCTCCCGGGCCAGGCGCCGTGCAAGTAACTAGCTTGCAACTCAAGCGACTCGGCGGGCCTTGGCGGGCCTTTGCTGCCCCGTTCCCGCCTCGGCCCTCCCTGTGCACCCGCAGCTCCTGTCACCCCACGATCGCCGCGCGGGACTCGCGCGGGCCATCGGCCATGTTGCTGTGCAGCCTCGGAGGCCTCCATGCCGTCTTCCGCCCAGACTACCCTGGAATGGATTCTTTTGCAAATCTGTCTTCCAAGTTTATTCAAGGTTCAAAGGCTGTTTGATCAAAAGTGGATACATGGTCATAACACGGGCTCCAATGACAAACGCTGGGGTAGCTCTCGTCATGCTCGCACGCTGCTCGGAGTGAGACTCATAATCTATATGCGAAGCTAATATCCACGGTACCACACCTGCACTCTTTGCTGTGAACAATGGTTTTTGAAGAACAATGTAGACTTTGGATGCATTTGTTCTTCCAACACACGTTCAACTAATTTTGGCAACTCGTGTGAGTTGCTCGACAATTATTTTAATTGCTTAATGCTTTCAGCGTATTCAATAAACCTTTGAATGCACCCTCAACTGCACTTTAAGCGTTGAAACAGGCACCCCGGGCGCTTAGATGTTGCCGCTCGGTTACTACAAAAAAAAATAGGCTTTCCCTGCCATTCCTCGCTAGCCCATGGTGAACTGCCCCCTTTATCCTCCTTCTATTTTGAAGTACCGCTGGACATGTATGGGGTCTCCATTTCTATCAGTTTAACGCTCTACAGCCAGAATTGATGACTGGTTCCTCGGTTCCTTCCCCTCGACAGTGCAAATGACTCGACCAACGATCCCCCCTCGTCGGATCAACGGATTGCTTAGGCTCGACATGATTCGAGAAACCAATCACTGAGTCAGATTTTCTGCGCCCACAAACTCTCGTTCAAGCCATCGTGCTCAACCTGACCTGTACTGGAGCTAGGAGCGACTTTTGCCATAAGACGGTGCAGCGCCACCCCCACTCCTGCGGATCTAGACTCGGCGGAAGTGACGAGGATGACGCGCCGCCGACCTACGATCGGCACCGGTTTCGGAAGCGTATACTTCGTCATGCTCCTGCCCAGCTGCGCCCGGAGCATGCTGTACTGCACCAGCTGGAGCGAGTTTGTGCCTTGGCGCCTTGGTGCTCTGCGGCCCAGGGCCTTGGACCCGACCCCACAGCTTCGAGTTAGCATTATGGAAATAATGCCAATTTTCAGAGCCTACTTTCAGCCATTTTCATGCCCCATATGTACAGCCAGTTCCCCGCCGGACATCACATGAAGGCAGAAGCAAGACTGAAGCGCTGAGTCTCGTAGGACTGAACAATTAGGGACCGCATTCTCGGCCCGTCTTCGTGAACTATCACTACTCAGCTCACGGCATGAACCGTCCTAAGTTACCGCTAATGCACCCGCGAATTTTAAGGGGTGAAGCTGTAGGTGGCCTGTCCGCGCCTGAGCCTCGAGACCCCAGCCAGGGTCGCGACGTCCGCTGATGGAGCGTAAGCGACGGCGGCAACGTCTATTGATTATCGATGCATCCTCGTTCTACATAAACTTGACAGTTTTCGTGGGTACAGTACCTGTCCCTTATAGGATTTCCGCAAAATACACTCCTCCTCCTCCTCCTCTCATAGCGCTTGACAAAGAGCCAGAGTATTTTGAACTGTGAAGGGGCACGAAGGGCTGTTTCCAAGCGTGCGCTGTACTTGGGTATACGTACAGAAACACGCTCCCGGAAATTACGTCGTTAATTCCGGTCTCTTTCAACGACAGTGGTGTATCCCGCTGGAATGATAGATAGCAATTTGGAGAGGTACAGCTCGATTGTTTCGTCAGATTCCGGTCACTGGTTTGCGACATGTTGATGCCCCGCGAGTTTGGTACGGGCGTTAAAAACGGTGCACTATATCCTGCCGTGCGGTTCGATACAACACATAAATGAATGATACAGATGAGCAACGAGTAGTCGTCAACAAAATACATGATAGAATACATAGCCCTAGATGGTCTGCCCAACCTGCTCGACGTAGGCCTGTCGGACGTCCTTGATAAACAGCATAAGGTCCTTGGAATCGTGGAGGTGTCCGACTAAATGCGGAAGCATAGCAAGCGACGGAGTGGATGTGAGAACTAGCGGCCGCATAAATCTCGGGTGGCAAGCCGAATTTCATTGAACAGACCTTTGTAAGAGTTCCCGGACACATCCAGGACAAATGTGAATTCGCGGCCATGGTCAGACGGGTCGATGTTTGACATCCGGACCAGCAGCTGGTCTTTATCGACGCCCTCGACCACGCAGGAAAGTCGGCTCTGCAGCGAGTCGGCTTCAGAAGCACTGCTAGCAGCCAGAGAGCTCAGATGTTCGCGCTCCTTTAGCTTCTCTGTCAAGCTGTTAGTGTTTTGCAGGCCATATTAACACATACAGCGAGCTTACCTCGTTCGAGGTTCGCAGCAATGGCACGATAGTGCTCGATCTGAGAGTCGATCGCCGCGCACCTGTCCCGAAGGGTAGCCAGCTGCCGCTTGAATGAAGCGACCCCGAGTTCAGCTTCCTTCCGTTCTTCTTGCTCCCTCTGCAAGTCTACGCGACGGCTGCTCAATCAGCCCGCTCACCAACAAGGGGCAAACATACCGGAAACCAGCTGAATCTCCTTCATTTTGCAGCATTGGTCTCTGCCTCCACATTAGATATCCTCTCGACGGTCCGCTTCTTCTCTGCAGCCTGTGCGGCGCGCTTGTCAGAGATGTGCGCGATGGTTCTGTTTTTGTAGTTCCCGACGGCTTTGAGGAAGTTGCGCGTCGATGTCTCGTAGGACTGGACCCTGAGATCTATATGAGGGTTCTGGTCTGCGAGAACGGTCCGGAGGTCGATTTGAGGGACGCGCAGGCCGTGGGTCATGGTGGTTGAGGAACGCGTGTGGTCGTGTGTGTGCGTATTTGATCTACAGTTGATTCAATTCAACCAAACCTTTTTACAGTAAGCCCGCCACTCGGGGTTGCTCGGGGTTGCTCAATACGCCACTTTCATTGCAAAGCTCAAAGCCGGCTCCGCTTTTACCCCTTCCGTTGATATCGGTCCAAGCGAGACGTTCTGTCGACGCGATCTACGCGGGCCTGGTCGGCTTCGGACCGTAATGTACTTGCAAGTAAGCTGTAAGCGCATTTTGAATGCCACCAACACCTTCGCGGCCGTCAACATCCGTCTGGGACTTGTCTCGAAGCCATTCCAGCTCCAAACTGGACTGCCGTGTCTGGGTAAGTGGGCTTTGAAATTCCTATCTCCGTCAATATCCACCCGAGAGGCTAGAGAGCCGCAGAACATCTCTAAAAGCGTCAAACTGCTGTGGTAGCGCAGCAAGAGTGCCTCTCCGCGTTCCTTGGTTCTTTGTTCAGTACTCCCGAACAACTCTCTAAATTTGGTCTCCTACTATCTGGTAACGGATTTACGTTGTCCCCCAAGAGTTCCTAGGGCCCTGTCCAAATCTCTTGGAGATCTCGATAACCTGTGTGTGCCGTGGGAGGCCGTGGTCTGGCGGCAGCCAGTCGAATTCCGAATCAATGGCCGCAGCATCTTCACATGAATATTTTGCGGCATATGGGCCTGTCGTACAGCAGCAGGAACCTTCCTCCTATCAACCATTCAAGTTTCAAAGATGCTGATTTTCTGGTAACCGGTGCGGCAGCTGTTCGGCGTCGACATCTCCAACCTCCACAAGTGTTTTCAGCTATCGAGTTCCCGGTCCCACAGCTCTCAAGACTAAATCCGACCTATTTATTCTCCGCGAACCAGGTCTTAAAGCTCTCTTGGCTAGCTCTTGTCGACTTTTGAGAAGCTCTGCAGCCTGCTTCTACTTCTACTGATTAAAAGGCCGCTCTTCCGTTCTAATCCACCCGCTTTGCTTTTTTCGTACTCTTCTAGGCTTCAATGGCGGAACAACGGTATTCCTACTCTTATCTATATCACCGCTGCTGTCCCATGTCAAGATAGTCTTTTTTTTCCCCCGCGGATATTTCACGGCTGGAATTATTACGGTCGAATTTGGACAATTTGGACGATTGTTGCGGACTCCTTGAAACGCGCACTGCCTTGCGGCCTTGGCCGATGAAATCTGGCCACCAAGAGACTGGGCTCTTGATCCATTCATACTCTTGCTTTACTGCTACAAGACTGGACGCACAAGACCGAAATTAAGGTTTCAAAATTAAAACTAGGCTCCCAGGCAACTCAAATGTTCCCGCACAACACATTGGACCAGGTCTGCGAACCTTGCGTGCGAGCGCAAGGAACCAGAAAACGTCAGCCGATGGAGTATCGATTTAACATTTACAGTTCATACAGTAACAGCTCTGAGTCCAAATTCGGCAATTTTTGATATATCTTACCTCTCGTGCCTTCTGTTACCCCGAAAACACAAGGTAACTCACAGGGTGCAGTACTGAGCTTTGCTTAGAGGTGCCCGAAAGTGCCTAGCTCACCCAAGCTTCATGTGGACTGGGCCAAGAGTGGGGAGCACTACTAGTAAACCATAGAAGCCTATGGATCGAACGGCTATCCGCGATTCCCTGTCGGTGTCAATAATTAATAATCTAGCATCACGGACTGCGCATGTGCTTGATGCAATGTTTCCCGTTGGTCCCTAAACCACCACCAATTTCCCTTCCTCCCCCCCCTCAAAATTCCCCTTCACTCTCAGCGTGAGCTATCGTCGAGAGCTGGACACTTGACCACCGCCAACTCTGCTGCTCGAATCCAAGACAACAGCTCGGTGCCAATCATATTTTGCTATACGCAACGCATACAACGCAATGGCTCTGCCGACTTCGTTGCCATTGAGAGGGCTGCTCTGCATTGCCTGTATACCTCGGATCCCGGGTCCCCAACGAAACCCGTCGGAGACCTAAGGACCGAGGTGCATCGATGGGCATCGATAGCGAGCGAATGCGCTGTCCCTGCGCTTGGCAGCCGCATCAACAGCCAGGTGCATAGAGGTGCCGCCTACGTGACCATTGGGGAAGCACCGTCGCCGGGGCTGAGATTTCCGCCTGCTCGAATCGTCGCCGCATCGTATTCGACGGCCGATTCAGGCTCCGCGATGTTCCGCTACTCCGATACCCTCGCGACTATCCCCGATAGTCGATTCCGACTCCCAGGGCAAGGGAAATCTTGCTCTAGCCGGTGCACACATGGTCTGGTTTTTTTGACTTTCATTTCAAGAGTTCGCTAACTTACCTTAGTATCTCCCGAGTATGAGTGAAATTTGGTATGACCCTGACCATATAATAATTTAATGGTATCTTCAAACTAGAGCCCTAAGTACAGCTTTAAATTGAAGGGCATTTGTGGTACAGGGTTTTACAGGCTGGTCTGCGTCCCTATAGTACTAGTTATCGAACGCACTCAGCCGATTGACATTTAAATAAATTTTCGCTTCATAGACTGCAGCCAGGCAGCCTGTGACCTGTCTTACGCGGCCCTTAGAATTATCAAGCTTCGCGTTATAGTTTCGCGTATTAAATTCAATCCCTACCCTAGCATCTGCTTTAAGCGCTGCATTAGCGCCGACTGGAATATACCGTGAGCGCTTGGTGGGCGCCTGTGACACTTAGCGCCCGTTTCTCGATCATGATCGATTTCCCCATGCGGCAACATGCTTCCTCAATTGGGTATCTCATCATCTTGATTTCAACGAAGTTACACAACGCGGTGCCGATAAACTAAATCTAGCTCGAGAGTATTTATGTCTTGAACGCTGGTAGGGTAGCGTCAGACATCGTGACTATCATAGTAGGGATTCACGATGTCAAATGATCTCCGTTGACGCTGTCAGGCAGAGAATGATTCGGTGTTAAGGACAGAACAAGCGCTTCTTTTCGGCGCTTCCTGTCGTTTAACGTTTAAGGTTATCGGCTTTCTCCAAAGAAAAAGGGAAAACGACATCTGGGGATCTCACGGCTAGGCCCCCAAGGAAATTCTTCTCGATCTGATCCCGTGGGCGAATGTGGGTCCACAGATCCGGGTTAGTAAAATTGCCATAGCTGGTCCAGGGAATACCCACCGCCTTCGCTGTGCAAAGCTGTCCAAGAGATAAGATCATAAACGAAGCCGTATGCGGCGGAAACTGTTTATCAATGGGCACCTAGATGGTGTTCGGGTGGTGTAGGAGGTAGCACAAATACGCCAACGCTTGTGTACCGCGTTTATTCAGCATTCAAAGAGGAAACATTGTTATCTGGCAAACTATAGTTGCACCCGAGTACAGTACCTGTGTATGGGAGGGGGGTGGGTTACATGTCTACAAATTACACGAAAAATACACTTCTCTATCCCTATGCGAGCGCCGTCGTCGGCGTGCTAACGACCGCACCGTCCACAATGAGGCTCCCCGCGCCGGCCGCGTCGCCGCGCACCTTCAGCTCCGCCTGCCCCTCCGTGTCGACCTCCCCGATCTCAATGCGGCCCATCTCTTTGATGAAGCTGCTACCCCAGAACGCCGCGCTGTACTTGTTTACGTACTTAAACAGCTTGCGGTGATTCTCCGCGCGCGTCGGGGCATCCATGGTGACCGCTTCGTGGATCGCATCCGCCACCTGCTGAGAGTCCCACGGGTTGACGATGATCGACCCGTTCAGACTCTGCGCCGCGCCGGCGAACTCAGACAGGATCATCACGCCCTGCCGCGCCTGCTGACACGCAATGTACTCATACGACACCTGCGGGGCGTGAGTACTCGGAAAACGCCGGGACGAGAAGACGCGCTCACGAGATTCATACCGTCGCGCGTGCTGGAGACGAGACAGACGTCGCTCACGGCGTAGAGGGCACACAGCTCGTCGAACGCGAGACTCTTATGCATGAAGTGGATGGGCATAAACTCGACCGTGCCGAAGCGCCCGTTGATGCGCCCCACGAGCTCGTTCACCGTCGAACGCAGATTCTGGTATTCCTCCACGTCCTGCCGCGACGGCACGGCGAGCTGCACGAGCACGACCTTGCCGATCCACTCGGGGTGCTGCGTGAGGAACAGTTCGAGCGCGTGCAACTTCTGCGGGACGCCCTTGATGTAGTCGAGGCGGTCAACGCCGACGATCACCTTGACGCCGCTGAAGCGCGACTCGAGTTGCCGTATCCGTGTCATGACCGGCTCCCGCTGTAGGTTCTGTAAAAATACGGCTCAGCACGCGTCAGTAAGGGCAAGGTGTCTGCAAACACACCTCGATGAAGGAGCTCGGCTCGATGCCGATAGGGAACGTGCCGACGTGCGCGAGCCTGCCCTCGAACTCGACACCGTTGGGCATGGTCGGGAGTGCGAGAATGCGCGTGCACGAGGACAGGAAATGGCGCGCATAATCGTATGTGTGGAACCCAATGAGGTCGCAGTAGAGTACCCCGAGCAAAATTTCCCGCCGCACAGGGAGAATCCTGGGCTAACATCAACATTTAAATTAGAGGGGAGGGGGTGCTCCACGCGTACCTGTAGATTTCGCTGCTCGGGAAAGGCGTGTGGAGGAAGAAGCCGATCTTGACGCCGGGAATGTTCTTGGGCGCCTTTGACGTCATGTCCTCGCCTTCGACGCCCTCGGTAATGTTTGCAAGCTCGCGCATGGTCGTTTCGCCGCCGGTGTTGACGCCATCGAGCAGACCGCGCAGGAGCATGGGAAGGAGCATGAGATGGTAATCCTGCACCCACACCATCGCGCCCGGAGTGATCTGCGTGCGCACGACCTCGGCAAAGCGGAGATTCGCCTGGCGGTAAGCGAGCCAGTTCTCCTCGTCAAAATTCATCTCGCCCGGGTGGTAGTGGAAAAGCGGCCAGAGGATGGAGTTTGAGAAGCCGTTGTAGTGGCGGTCGGCGACGTCGTCATCGAGATAGACGGCCTGGCAGGAGTATTCTTCCATGAGGCGCTTGTCGACGATGGGGCGGTCCTTCACGGGAATGAAAAAGCCGGGCCACCCGATCCAGGTGAAGTTGAGGGACTTTTTGAAGCCGGAGAGAGCAGAGACGAGACCACCGGAGGACATTTTGAAGTGGTACTCGCCGTCTGCATCCTTGTTTATGGTGACGGGGAGACGGTTGGAGACGACGATGAGGTGGCCGCCCTTTTCGAACATGGTGTCTGGGGAAGGGGAGCGGGGAGAGGGCGGCGCCATTGTAACTGGGGTAGATATTTGTATAAGGATAAGTATAAAGTGTGTAGGGATCCGGGGGGTTATCGGATTGACGTGGCGGTGGGAAAGAGGAAGAAACGATGAGGACGAACGTTGGAGGAAGGCTGGGACGCGAGACTACGCGCTGAGCAGAGCCATGACCAGTGTATGTCCTCATTGGGACTTCGGCCCCATCGATCAAAAAAGTCCCGGCAATTCAACAATTCTATCTAGCAAGAAAAAAGGAACCTGGTTGCATGCTGCATCGGCAATTTCTGGCCAGACTCGCAACTGAACACGATATATCACAGTTTTCTTCCAAATTTTACTGTGCTGAAGGGAATGCAAGTTGGCCACTCAGAGAACCTCGCCACATCGATCATGAATGCAGAAATATATGATTCGCTACACAACTGGTACGGCCCGGCTCTCAATCGAACAGACCGAAGCCCTAGACGTGGATCAGCGAAGAATCTCCGAAAACACAAGCCAGAACGCACCATGTCCTCCTCGGACTCTTCCTCGGGCTCCTCAACCTTCTCGGCCGCCTTGGTCTCCGTCGCAGCGGCCGTCTCAGCGGGCGCAGCCTCCACCGCAGCGAACGCATCGGGGTTGGCCAGGTACTCCTTGACCTGGAAGCGAAGGAGTCAGTATCGAGCAAAAAACACGGTCAAGCAGAAGGCCATCATGAGAAATGAATCAACAATGCGTCCGAGGACACTCAGGATTTTCAGTGTGTGTATTGTATTTATTAATCTTGTGGGGGCGCGAACACCGAAGCAGACGCTCACCTTCTCCGAGCCCTCGAAGGTGTAGTCGGTCGCGAGCGACACGGCGAGGAGGTTCTTGTACGCGTTGACGAGCGAGTGCGACACCGAAGCCAGGGTCGGGTACTTGAGCGCCAGCGACAGGGCGGCAATGGTCTTGATACCGGTCATGAAGCGCTCGATGAGCACCGACTCGTCCACGTCGAGGACATCGGGCGAGAACGCGTTGCCGCTGTCGAAGATCTGGACGACGCTCATCCCGTACGTGAAGGGGGAGATGTTGAGCATGTTCAGGAGCGTCGCCTCGGAGGGGCCGACACGGGTGCCGGCAACGACGACCTTGATATCGGCGACGATTTCAATGGTACCACGGGCGATCTTGGTCGGGATCTGGAGCGCCTGGAAGAAGGAGGTCTTTCCGGGCTCCATTCCGGTGTTGCCGGCGGGGACAGTGACGTCCTTGGGCGCATAGGCACCCGCACGCGCAGGGGCGGCAACCTTGTTGGCAACGATGATCTCGCGGACCTCCTTGAGGTCACCCGCAGTGAAGACGAAGCCGATATTGCCCTTTACGTGGGGCAGCAGGCGCTCGAACTGGGGGTACTCCGCGAGAATGGAGCGGAGCGCGCGGCGGACCATGGTGTTTTTGCCCATAAGAACGACACCCTTGCCGCGGAGGGCGACACGGATCTGGTGCATCTGGTTGGAGCCTACATTGTCGACGTTGACCAAGAAGATGGACGCTGGAAGGACTCAGACGGGGCAACAGCAGTATATAGCGCCCAACGCACGATATTTGTTGAGGAGCTCCTTGAGCTTCTCGAAGTAGATTTCCTTGTCCGCGCGTGTAGCACCCATGGCTGATTTTTGGTGGGGTAAAGTGAAGTGGTTAGTGGGTAACTAGTGCCTCCCAATTGACCTCTGCGCGATGTGAGTGCATAGTAGCAAGGCAGGGAGCCAACCTGCCTGGTAGTGCCAATGGATTTTTCAAGGCGACTGGTTGAGAGCAAGATTCGAGAAAAGTAATGTGACGACCGTGGGAGTTATGGTTCTGTACAGTTTCGGCAACTCCCGACAACTCTTGGTTGAACACTTTTTCTATTCTCCTTCAAAATTCTCTGCGCCTTCCATCTTTGCGTGCTCAGGATAGTTTTTCCGTCTGCGATTCTTGAATTGCGAAACGTCCTCAGAGACTTCAAGGTCATCCAATCGGCAAATCTACTCGTTCCGAGAAGCAACCTGGCCTTTCACACATATTCTGGGGCCTTTGGTGAATGCTGAGGATTCCAAGAAGATTCTATTATGATTCCGTGCGCTCGAGCTCAAAGGTGCTCAAAAAATGAAACCCACTTCCGCAACCACGTGAGTTTTGGTTCAATTCCTGGTTGAAGTTCGTTGAACATTGTCCTCCCACGAAACGTTCCGTCTTTTGTGTAGCCATAACACTGGGTTATTTTCCGCAAGCTTATGATCTCTCCAGCTTTTTACGATAACCGATTTTTCTGGGCCATCAATGGGCCGTACTTTTAACTTCAGTAATTTTTTGGTAATTTTGTAAGAACATATTCTGTATGTACGGCTAGCCTTCAGCGTGAGCGCGGAGGTAGGGCAGCTCTATCAGGATAAAATGTAGCCTGAGGAACTTGGGAAGCGCAGAAATTTGCACAGAAAATTTGAGCTGACGGCACGCGTGGGAACTTGAAAGTAGATCACGGCAGACGCGGTTGGCCAGTGCCTCGACAGTCGCAGTGAAAATTCACGACCGTCGCGACTACCAGGCCGCCGTCGACAAGAGGGTATTCTACTGGGTCCCTCTTCTACATCCTAGAGTCTCCAGACACGTCTTCCTCTGGTCCTCTGCAATGGAATGCGATGCTGCTGGCGGCCCGTCGTCCAGCTGGGCCGCCCTTTTGCGTCGAATAGGCCATATTCAATCTCACCCAAAATCCAGCTGACGCCGACACCCCCTCCCCTCGCCGCGTTACGCGCCTTTCTGGCCCCCACGAACCTCGCTTCGCCGGAACCGCTCACCTATACTCCAAAGGCGCTGCACCAGCTTTACAACGCGGTCAAAGCCCTGCCCCCCCGCCCACAAGGCCACCCCCTGAACTTTTACGAGCTTAACGAGCTGCTCGTCCTTTTCGGCACGCTCTCCCTCCATCCGCCGCGTCCCAAATGTATATATGTCCACCCCTTCGCGTCTCGCCTCCCTGAAGCCCCCTTCCGCACGTATTGGCCGCTAGTCCTCGAGCTGGCCGAGCAGATTCACGTCCGGGAGAAGCGCAAGTCCCGCACGGGCGCCCACCATTATTGGGTCATGCGTGCCCACCTCGCGCGTATGCGTGCAGCCGCACCGGTGCAGCAAGGTTCGCTCGACGATGTTACCCCGATCCTCGCCCGCTAACTAAAATCATAGTCGACCCCGCGTCCGAAGCGACCGCGCGCTACCTCCGCATCCGCAACAGCGCCGACCCCGAGGTCCACCTCCCGTACCTCCGCACGATGCTCACCTTGCGTGGGTCCACGCATCTGCCCCAAATCGTGGAGCACCTCTGCAAGGTCCTCGATCTCCACGCGAACCCCGATCACCGCTTTGCCGACCTGCTGTGGGAGATCATCCTCGGCGAGCGTGGCGCCATCGCCGCGCCCATTCAAGAGTGCATCCTCGGGACGGTGTGGACGCGCCTCGGAGCGTACCCCTACGTTTCCGCGACCCGCAACCCCAAACCGACGGGCCACGTCTTTGACACGGTGTCGAGGCGCCATATCCGCCTCGGCGTGAGCGTCTCCCATTTGTGCGCAGCCCTCGCGACGACCCTCTTCCCGCACTTCCGCCTCTACCTCCCGCCGGTCGTGTGGACGTGGGCCGTCAGCGAGGCGAAGGCCGTCTTCCGCCCGCAGAACCCTGCTGACGCGCGGTGGAGCAATCTGGTGATGCTGGCGCTGTACGCGGCGCCGACCGCGCTGTCGAGCGGTGGAGGCGGTCTTGGGGTGACCATTGACGAGGACGCCGGCGCCGGCGTCGTCTGGCGCACGGTGTTTGCGCTCGCGATGTTCGAACGTACGATCTCGCACGACGCGCCAGATTCGGTGCGGCACGCCGTGCGGCGCCTCTGGCGGATGTGGAAGAACGCCGACGTCGCCGCGCCGCCACTCGTCTGCCGCGTTGTCGTGGGCGCATTCCTCCGCCTGGCCGCGCGGACGCACGATGGGCCGCTCAAGGACGCCTGCCAGCGGTACTGCGTCGCGCACGGGCTCTGGGGCGTTCGCGCAGGCGAAACTAAAGCGGACGTGGTGCAGACGACGGAGCTGTTTGTTGACTACGCGTACGCGGCGCTTCACACGGAGGCACAGGACCGGGTGGATGTCTGGCAGGGGATCTTTGCAGCGCTGCCGCCCGACTCGGCGGCCGTACCGTGGCGCGCGCGCGTCTCGGACGCGCTGTTCCGCGCGTTTCTGGCGCAGGACGTCGCGGCTGCTCAGGAGTTGCACGAGTTCTGCCAGCGGCACGCGATTGCTCTTTCCGCCGACTCGGCGCATGCGCTGGGCCTTGTCCTCGCGGCCAATTATTTCCCGGACGAGGCGCTCCACTTATTGGCGGACGCGCGATTCACCCCGGACCAGACGGAAGAGCTCCTTGATCGCATTGTGCGCACGCTGCGGCGGGAGCGGCATGGGTTCAGGGACATTCCCCTGGCCGACGCTCTAATCACCATCATGGAGAAACTGTACATCGGCACGGAGCGGATACCGCGGAACCGCACCAAGTTTTCGCTGCGGTATGCCCTGAGTGTGATGGCGACCTCGGAGCGCTCTGCAGCGGCCATGAAGCTCATGCGCGTCATCCACGAGCGGCAGCCGGCGTTCTTCAGCATCCACTACTTCCTGCGCACGATGCGCACGCTGGTCAACAGGCAGCAGCCCGCGCACGCGCTCGGACTGCTCAAGCTGGTGCAGCGCTTCCCGCCGCTCGCCAGGGAGAACTTCCAACGCAAGCTCGCGCTGCGGCTGGCGCGCAAGAAGGCGCACACGCTCGCGGAACGGGCGTATCGGTACGGCGGGGTGCGCCGCGCGCGGTGGACGACGCGGGAGTCGCTCGCGCGGGCAGTGAGCTTCCGGGTGCGGGCGCCGGCGCGGCTGCTCTCGTTCAAGATCTCGGCGCTCCTCGCGTGGCAGCCGACGCACGTCCCGACGATCCGATACGCGGTGGCTCTCCTGGTGCGCGCGGGACGGCTCGGCGCGGCGCGGCACGTGCTAGCGCGGGCGCACGCGGCGGGGGTGGACGCGGAGACGGTGACGTGGCTCGGGAACATGCTGCTCGACGGGGCGATGCTGGGGACGAAGAGCAAGCACGCGCGGCTGGTGCGGCATGTGCTGAAGACGCGCGACCTTCTCATTGAGCGGTTCGGGTTCACGCAGGACCGCGTAACGGTGAACATTATCGTCAAGGTGCTGCTGCGGTGGAAGCCGTATGTCGACGCGGCGCAGATACGGCGGTTGTTCGACCACATGGTGCGCAGCGGGTACCCGGTGGCGGCGCGGTGGCGGCGCGAGGACGGGGTGCCGTTTGGGACGCAGGGCGGGGAGGCGGGGTCTGCGATCAGCATGCTTGGGCTGCCGCGGCACATCTCGTTCGACAAGCATGTGCGTCCGCTGTACAAGATGTTCATCAAGGCGCTGCACCTGCAGGGGGACCGGCTGGGCGCGCAGACGGTGATTGCGATTCTGCGGTCGGCGGAGGCGGAGGTTCTGGCGCAGCGGCAGATGCTGCGGCGGGCGCGACTGGCTGGGATTGTGCGCAAGGCGATTAGAATGAGGGATAAAAGAAGGGAGAAGGTTGTAGTCGCGTCGAATCCAAGTCGGCAGCTCAACACTGGCGAGCTGTTGACCTCTGTGCAGCGCCTAATGTGATTATCAAAAAAAGCATTCTTGCCCCCACTTGCCCCTCAAATGTTTCTTGTATTGGTTGCTGGTAATCCACTGTTCTGACCGATATTCAGAACCAGCTTCAATTTCTTGACCATTAGATTGTATGATAGTAAACATGTTGTACTACACGTGCAGTTTACTGCTTTCACTCTTACCACGATGAGCGCGACCAAGCGCAAGCTGGCAGACGCGTTCCACTCGCTGGACCAGGCCGTCGACCCGCCCCCGCCCCCCAAGCGGCCCCACATGGCGCGCTCGCTGTATTCAACCCTGGCAAAGTACGGCGTCAAGCCCAAGCAGACCACCCCACCGACGCTCTCCAAGAGCACCCCCCATCTCACCGCAATCCTCGCACGCGCAGCCACCCGCACCCGCAAGGCCCTCCCCTTCGCCTCCTCAGCTACCCCGCCCCCGCCCCTCCCCCCCACCGCAGAGTACCGCCCGTCGTCTATCCCCTCCTTCCTCGCCCGCCTCGCGACTTTCAAGCTCGCCACCTACGCAAACAAGCCGTCCCAGATCGACGCCGTCGCCGCCGCAAAATGCGGCTGGGTCAACGACGGCAAGGACCGCCTCGTTTGCGGTCTCTGCGGCGTGTCCTGGGTTGTCGCCGGCCGGGAGGGCATGACCAGAGATGCTGGTGAGGACAGGTAGGTTCTGGGCCCTTCGTGTGCTAATTCGTTGCAGCAAATGCCCTCGTCGAAAAGCAACGCGTGCAGCTCGTCGAGATGCACAAGAACGGTTGTCCCTGGAAAACGCGTCAATGCGATCGTGCGTCGTTCTGTCCTCCGCGCGTCCTGCTGGTTTTCATGCTCTCGCAGCTTCGATATATCGTATTCCTCTGCAGGCCCCCGCCGTCACGATACGCGAAATAAAAACGAGCGCGTTGGTCCTGGACCCCATCATGCAGGAGATGGAGGTCAAGCACCCGCTCGTGCGTCTCGTTGCTGTTTCTATAACGTACACTCCATGCTAACTGTGTCTAGACGGCCAGCCAGCTCGCATCTCTGCGCGCCACGATCACCGCGTTCGCCCTCCCGCCACCGGCGGAGGAGGCTGCCCAGGAGGCTGCCCAGGATGCTACCCCGCCGCCTGATCCGTCCGAGACGGCGGTCCTCACGGCCCTCTTCGGCTGGGCACCCGCACCGCCGGCCACCGAACGGCCACGCGTGTCATCGTTGTCCCGCCCTTCCTCGCGTGCCGCCTCGCGCGCAGGCTCCCCGTTCTCCTCGACGCCGCGCCCCGCCCACTCCCGCGCGTCGTCCCTAGCAATCGGAACATCCGCATCCGCATCCGCCTCCACGCCCGTCCTCCCACTCGCCCCGTCGACTGCCGCCGCGCCGAGTACTCCGCCGCGCCAGTTTCTGCGCAGGATATCGAGTGTCGTCTCTATGTCCAAGCGCGACACGTCCCTCTTGCACTGCGCGCTCTGTCAGGTACGCTCCTCTTTTTTTTCCGAGGCACAATCAATACTAACTGGCACCAGCGGCGCGTCGGCCTCTGGGCATTCGCGCCGCCAACGGAGCCGAGCACGCCGCCGCCACGCGCGCGCGCGCCGGCGCCGCAGCGGCACTTTGACCTGCTCAAGGAGCACCGCTCTTTCTGCCCGTATGTCGTGCGCTCGACGCTCGTGCCGACGCTACCCGCGGACCCCGCGCCGTCGCCGTCCGCCGGCGTGCTCGAGGGCTGGCGCGCGGTGCTGACCGTCGTCCTGCGCTACGGTATGGCGCAGCGCCAGCGCGCCGCGGCGCTCCGAAGGAAGCACCCTGGCTCGGACACCGCGATGGACGTGGATGGGGGCGCTGACGCTGACGCCGGGGCGGACGATGCGGTGGACGGCGTGGAGGCGATGGTGGCGAGCGTGAAGAGCCGCGGGGGGAAGGAGCTGCTCAAGTATGTCAAGGGGCTGCTGGGATGAATTTCTTGTTTTCATGTTTTCGTTGCTACTCGGATCTCGGCTTTCGAAAAGTGCATTTGGCTCGTTACTACCTACTACACCTGTTCACCATGTACTCCTCTCAGCACTGTACTTTGCGACGCAGTTAGTTGGCTCCACGGGCTGCGTCTTATTATTTTGTAAACAGGGGGAAAAAATGTTTTACTAGTAGAGACGACAGGGGAAAAAAACGTCTCTAAAGCAAATATAGTAGATCAAAGAGTTGTAGCACATGGCCTCCATAGGGCGCCTTTGTGCCCCATCTTAGGATAGCTTGTGAACTTGAACATTCACGACGCCTGAGATAGGCGCTGAGCGCTGACTGTTTTAGGACACCAGCCCTCGGCCGGTGACTTCTCCGAAAGGAAGATGAGGTTGGAAGTTGCCTTTTACATTAAAACCGCTGGCCACAGTAGATATTCGGGTGAGGAGTCAAAAGTAAAAGGCAAGAAACCTCCCAAACGGCGGTGGTGTTATACCAGGCTCTTCTTAGTGCGATGTTTATATACTTCGAAACTATCAGGCGCTAATGGGCACTAAAATGTGCCTGCCAGAATGGAAACTCAGCTGCACGGCAGCTGGAAGCAGCTTCAAGCTTGAGGGCAACCAGTCAAGTCATCGCGCGCCAATTTGGGCATTGTACTGCCGATGAAAGGAAAGTGGTTGTCAAATTTATTTGAGTGGATTGCTGTAATAACTCGAAATTAGCAATGAACGTGTGCAGCACTCTAGGCTGTTCCAACTGCCTCAGTAAGCGATGATAATTGTGAGAGGCTTGTAGCGACGGCGCCGACGGCATTGAGATAGACGGCCGGACGAGAGTCATCCACAAGGCACTTTAGCCTACTGCCGTTTGCATGGCCATCGGAGAAAATTTGGTGTAGGTGACAGCAGTATGTGGGTTCGCTTCAGTATGCCTAGCGCGATTTCTGAAGAAAGCGCTCAGAATCACTATAGAATTGTTCCTCTCTCTCACCTGATATGAACTGAGGTGTTCCTGCTACCAACATCAAACGAGCAATGATGTAGTCTCTTTCAACTCTCTAGACGGACGCTTGTGTTCTACTCAACTCATTCCTCGTTCCAATCAAATGTACAGCCTGAGTGTCTGTTAAAAACATCCTTGATGGGTCAACCTTATTCATCTCCTTGATTCTGTGCGCCGTCATGGGCGTACTTGTCAGTATCACCCTTCTCTTTTTGCACAAACCTAGGCGTTTTCGTCTCACTTGAATCCCGCTTCACAAAATGATAAAAGACCCAACTTGCAAGGTCAGGCATTCAAATATGATTATCGGTCGGATTTATTACATCAGGTTCCTCCGCTCACTCGATTGAAAGCAGAGGAAAGTCGATCGCGTATATCCGATACGGTGGGCCGAAGTTCTGGTTCAAACGCCCAGCATTGATCTAGAACAGACCAAGTCGAGTCTGTGAGCTGGACACGGTGTTCGTAGTCCGAACGTTTCGGGCGAAGCTCAGAAAGTATCTGAGTCGTTATGACGGGGAGGCAGGGTCTACCTTTAGGGACTTCTGAAGTTAGGATCTGTCTGATGTGTTAGGTTATGGAGGGAAGAACACAGGGACACATGCACTTCAACTGCCACAAGACCAAATGAATAGACATCAGAACTTTGCGTCGTACTTGGGGTTTGATACACCTCGCTGTTGAAGACCAGAAAGAGCTCTGGTGCCATGTAAGAAAATGTTCCAACGCTTAACGTCGTAAAGCCATGATGATTGATTATCTTGGAGATACCGAAGTCGCATATGTGTGGAACACCTCGTTTATCAACCAAGATGTTGGGCTGCACATCATGAGTTTGAAAGGAAGTAATGCGAAAACCATCCATACCACTTTCAAGTCCCCATGAACAATATCTTTCCCATGAAGATATCCAAGCCCAGATGCCACACCGAGGACCTGTTATCATCCTTGATCAGTTTTTTGTTGTGCTCCTCCCAGAAGTCTGATTACAATCTCTTCTCTGTTCGCAGTTGGGTTGTTCTTGAGAAACTCGCCCACATCCCCGGATTCGTAATATGGTGATACCAGAACAGGCCATGGGGCAAGCTCAAGGTCTTCGGACACTCCAAGAAATGGGACAAGGTGGATATGGTGGAGTTGGGCCCAGACCTCGGCTTCCCGCTTGAGGCGCTACCAAAAAGAAATTAGAATGAGGTAAGAAAATAGAGGTATCGGTGACCCTCAAGGCTTCGTCCGAATGCCCAGAACCTTCATACAATATCATTTTGATAGCAACCTACATGTATATAAGTTCTTATTCGGGGCGAGGCGGAAGATGGCAGCATACCCGAGTTGTACGCCCATCTGATCTAGTCAAGGTACCTCGGTATATGTGCGAGTGTCTCCCAGCAGCAAAAGGGAATGATTCTCGAACTACGCGGCCTTGAAGGTCCTGACCATTTATGTCCGAAAGGGATGGATTCTTGATATTCGATGAGAAAAGGCGGCATCATTAGAACCCACAGCACCTCGAAAGAAAATTCATCTGCGCTGGACGGAAGTGATTCGGGCTAAGCTGTGATATCAGCTATCGATGCATGGTGGTAGTGGAAACCATGGGACATTTTCGGAGTGGCCTGAAGAACCTACAAGCTTATCGTCGTTTATGTCAGCTTCACTGTTGACTTATTTGAATATGTAAATGCGGTTCAAGCTGATGACAACGCACATTTGTGCCAGCGCTCGTAGAGCGTCTAGCATGCTAGGTCTTTGCGACGGGTCCTGGCTCCATAATACAGTGAGCAACTTCCACATCCGCCTAGGGACGGCAAGCTGATCAACATGAGATCGAATAGGACGACCACCGGAAATCATGTATTTCAAGACGGTATAGTCAGTGGTTAGATGATGGTACGGTTCGAGTCCGGACATGATCTAAAGATAAAGGTGAGCTAGAGGTAAGTCGGTAAACAACCGAGATTCAGATGTACCTCAAACGCCACCATTGAGAATGCATATACGTCTCCGGCAGAAGTCGGAGTGGCAGACGGTCCACCATCGCCTAGCGTAAAGAACTCTGGAGATGTAAAACGGAATGATGATGACAGCTCGGGTCTTTGAAATGCTATTGGCATTCCATACCCACAAATGACTGGAGACCCATCAAAATTCAGGAGGATTTTTTTCTAACGGCGAAAATATCACAGGTATATGAAATAATGAAAAGGAGGTCGCTAACCGTAGATAGACTTCCGTGCATGATACCTTCCGAGTGGAGGTAAGACAGACCGCTAGCCACGCCAGTTACCTGCCAATTATGAATAATGCGATGGCAAAAGGTCCGACGAGTACAAACAATTTGGGATCGGACCTTCGTATCTTTTTCACCTTGTCGTAAGTACTTCGTTATGGGACCAGTCATACAAAAGGGCGACACGAGGGCGGGCAAAAGTCCGACATCCAATGATATTCCCAACAGCGGTAAAATATTCAGATGCCTCAGCCGGCTCAATATTTTAGCTGTCTCAAACATATCCTGTGTTCAGCATCAAAGTCGTCACAGATTTGTCGGATTTGGGGTCAAACAACCTACAGCAGTCGTTTGTTCTAAAGTGTCACGTTCAGAATGCATCCGGCGAAAAATTTTGAGGGCAACCTTTGATTCCATGTCAGGAAGAAACATATAAATGCCGGGAAATGGTTACTAGCGATCCGGATGACTTCAACGTTCCACGATAGATATCTGCAACATTGCCACAGTAAGAGGGACATCTATCCACATCGATGATTCCACCAGTCATATCCTTATGAGTTGTGGTTTTTTAAAAAGGTGGGGGGAAAAATCAAGGCGGTACTTGCCAGGTTGCCAAATGGAACTTGATGTGATAATAAGTGCAGAGGGTGTGTGGAGGGATCTACAAAGGGAGCACTCTCGGCGTCATTGTCAGCTACGGTAATCCTATTCGAGGAGGAACCGCATCCAATGCTTGTCAAAATAAGCGCTATCGGTTGCGAATTGGGTAAGCTCACCCAAGGATGTCCGACTGTTGATCGATTTCGATCTGGCCCGCAATGGGTTGATCCCGTGGCTGCGATTGCACAGACCGATCAATGGATGGAGGGCGAAACGCAAGACCGTCCCGAAGCTGATATATTGGATCGTCGTTCGACGTATGAGGATGCAACAGCATTTTACCCTCCCAGAGAGCAGCGGAAGATTGTGAAGGACCAGAATGCGTCGGGTCAGAAAGGGAGCCCGGCTGAGTCCAAGCGTGGCTGTCAGCAATCGTGCCCATCATCAGCGTCGGCGCCATTGCCAGGAGAGAACTGGGGGAAAGCGTCAGCTCGTTGAAGGTGTGAACATTAAAGTTGAGCTTACACTGGACGCTCTTTGTCTTGGCTAAGTCTGGCTGTGCGGCTCTTGGTGACGAAAGACGAAGACCGCACACGTCCTCCTCTGACGTTGGCGAAGGTGTTGAGATTGTCGCGTACCCGAGTGATGGCGTTCCATCCAACAGTGTCCGGGTTTGGAGAGGTTACGGGCAGAACATCTGGACGGCCCAACAGACCTAACCGCTTGAACACTTTCTCAAAGGGCTCGTTGGGAAGCAGGCGGATGAGGACACCAAGGGGGATAGACACGCAGCCCAGGGCGAGAGAAATACCCCATTCGCGACCGCCAATAGGAGTGACCTCGAATGCAGCGCCACCGACGAAGATGATCAGGATCTGGACCCCAATTTCTAGCAGAAGACATCAGCGGGACATACACTAGCGGAGAGGAACGAGACAAACCTATAAGGGTAATAACAATGAAATACCAGTTCTTGTTGATCCCTTCGAAGATGTTCAGCTTGCGGTCGAGGCGTCTGCAATTGACAGAGTTGAAGATCTGGGCGAACACAAAGGCATTGAAGACGAGCGTCTGGACAATGAGGTCGTTCTTTTTCGTCACGTTTGAGTCGGTTGAAGGGTGGAACCCGAGGATCTTAAGACCGGCGAAATGGAAAACGAGGGTGATAGTGATCTGGTAGATGGACTGGAATAGGATCTGCTTGTACATGTCGACGGAAAACAAGGGCGCGGTCTTCAGGTCCGGTTTGCGGTTCAGCAACGCTTTGGATGCAGGGTCAGTTGCGAGCGCAAGGGCCGCGAACGTGTCCATGATGATGTTAATCCACAGCAGCTGGACCGCAGACAGAACTGAGGACTCCTCGACCGAGGCGACGGCAGACACGAACGTAATCACAACGGCCGTGACGTTGGTCGAGACCTGGAACTGCAAGAACTTGCGGACCGAGTCGTTTACGCAGCGTCCCCACATGATGGCCTTCACGATGGAAGCGAAGTTGTCGTCCATGAGAATGATATCTGACGCCTCTTTCGCCACTTCCGTGCCCGCGATCCTCATGGAAAACCCAACGTGGGCAGTTTTGAGCGGTCCGTCGTTCGTACCATCGCCAGTGACGCCCACAATCTCGCCGATCTGCTTCAACGTTTCCACCAGGATCCGTTTGTCTTCAGGTGATGAACGCGCAAGAACCTGCAAACGGGGCACAATCTCGATCTTCTCAGCCGGGCTCAGGTCGCGGAAAACGGGTCCCTCCATGATGACGCCACCAGAAGAGAAGATTCCGCATTGCGTCGCAATCGAACGAGCGGTCAAAACATTGTCCCCAGTGCACATTTTAACAGCCACACCAGCCAGTTGACACTTTTTGACCGCCTCCACAATGCCCGGACGAAGAGGGTCCTCAATGCCAACAATCCCGATGAGGGTCAAGTCATGCGCCAAATCGTCATATGCAACCTAATGCCATCAGTTAACTGGTCGTGAGACATCGCAGTAGACTGTACCTCATTTTGCTCATCCCGTATCGCGTCCCGAGGAGGCCAGGAATCGAGATCCCTGTAACACAGGGCGATCGTGCGAAGCATCTGGTTCGCGTAGAAAATGGTGGTGCGCGTAATGTTGTCGTTCGCCAACTCATCGATAGTCGCTGTTTCGATCTCATCGGTCGGACTCCCTGCACTAGCCCCATCCTTGTGAACGACGACGTGCGAAACACATTTCTTCGACAGAATCTCGCTAGCACCCTTCAGGTAAAGCCGGAATTTGCCCTGGCGCGTCTTGACGACGACTCCCATCGCCTTGCGCTCGCTCGAAAAGGTAATCATCTGGGTGACGGTGGCTGCGTCACGTGTCGTTCTGAAGTCGGGCCACTGGAGCTCCTGCGCGAACTGGAGGAGCGCGGTCTCGGTCTTGCTGCCGACGAAAATGGTCTCACCTGTCTCTGGGCTGGTGTCCTGGAACGCGGTGGAGTTTACCGCAATCGCTTCGTTAAAGAGATCCCGAAGCTGGGGACTCAGAGCGGAGCTGAGTTGGGTCTGGTCGAGGGAGAAGTCGTTGGGGTGTTTCCGTACGCCGGGTTCATCGACATTGGTGCGAGCTACGTTTTCTTCGAGACGGCGGACGAACTTGGCGTGGATCCCGACAGAGCCGGCAACAACGGTCATGGCGTTCTGGGTAAGCGTGCCGGTTTTGTTGGTGCACACGACCGAAGCGTTGGCCATCGTTTCGCAAGATCCTAATATGCGAACCAACAGCTTCTCGTACGTCATTCGTTTCGTAGCGAATGCCAGAGCAAGGGTCACAGCGAGCGGTAAACCTATTCAACTGTAAACAGAGGGGATGATGTATGAAAGTGGTACGGACCTTCTGGGACAGCGACGACAATCAAAGTGACCGAAATGATGAGAATGTTGACGAAAGCAATGCCCTTCTGATTAGCGGTTCTGCACGCTGAGGTCAGCATGCGTTATAACTCGACTGGAATCGCGTACCTGACTGGTTCCCCGGTGCCAAGCTGGACAAAGAATCGAATGAGCAACGCCGTGAAAAGGATGACACCGACGGCGGTGCCGAGCTTGGCGATCAATTCTGCCAGCGCATTCAGCTTGACCTGAAGGGGCGTATTGTCAGCGTCCCCGCGCAGAGCTAGGATGCGGATCGTCAGTGGATTCCGCGTCCACAGAGTGGATTCAATACACACCCATCATGATTCTACCATTGAAACTTTCGGTGCCCACGGCGACGACAACGTACTTGCCGACACCCTCTAAAACTTTGCTGCCACTGACCACGAAACAGTCGGTGTGGGCGACGCCGTCAGTCCCCCGAAGGGCCATGCATTCGTCGTATGAAAGTTTTTTGATGGCGTCCGATTCACCGGTCGCCCCCGACTCGTCGCATTTGACATTGTGACCGTTAAGAAAAACACCGTCGCAAGGTACAATCTCGCCCGGTTCCAAGAGAGCAATGTCCCCCACAACGACTTGCTGTAGAGTGTGGCGTGATCAGATAGATAGTCGGATGGTTTAATAGTAGAAATGAATGACCTTGATGTCGATAACAGTCTCAACACCGCCCCGTATAACCTTGACCCCACGTTCCTCTTTTTTGTCGTTCAGAGTTTGGAACTGGCGCTCTTTCTGCCAGTCATTTACGGAACCAACGATCACCTACAACGCATTGATATTTAGCCGAGATGAAAAGACAACGCACATACCACGATGAGAATCGCAACCATGATGGCAACGCCCTCCACCCAGTCGACAGGCGGCTCGTTATCTGGTCTGGGCGTTCCAAAGTCCTGGAAAAGACCCAAAGCAAGCGACACGACAGCCGCAATGGAAAGCAAAATCTGGATGGTGTTTAGATTCGACTCCTGAGAGTAAGAAAGAGGCTACGCACCAAAACTTTATCCTTCATAGCAGTGTACATAAGCTGCAGCAAAGATTTGGTCGCGCGACGGGGGAGGACGTTTTCGCCGTATATGCGCCTCCGAACATCTAGCGAAGCGGCAAAAGCGGCTTTCGAGTTCCAGTCTGCCAACTTTTCCCCTGGCGGATCCGTAAGCGTAATGGCCGGGACGGTGTCTGCACTCTTGTCTGGATCGTGTCGCTGTGAGGCACCCACTCCCGCTCCAGGGCAGCCGTCGCCTGGGCCATTGCCCCAAAACTCCGTCGTGCTCCGACCAAGCCCAAGCGATGGGCCGCCCAGACCGATATCACTGGTGGTCGCAAGACCGTCCAGGAGGCCCTCGACGCCGCCGAAAGACTGGAGTGTGTCTAAATTCTTGGGGTCCAGCATCATGGCAAGGTCGTTTGAACGGAAGTGAAAGGGAGTGGGGTCGGTGTCGGTGGCTAATTCAGCGGGTCCCTGCGGTTCATAATCTTTCTTTCGCTTGCCCTTGCCCTTCTTTGAGATGCCTGTGGTGGTATCCGAGTCCGTGATGTCGCGCTTGGCACGCGATGCGGAGCGCGAGGCTACGTGGGTAACGCTGGTGGTGTTGGACTTTAAGTGCCGCAGCTCCTCGTCCTGCTGTGGGGCGTGGTCCGCCTCAGTCACGTCACTGACGGAGGCAAAGGTCGCATTGCTTCCTTTCCGCTGAT
The DNA here is from genome assembly GCA_029289555.1 of Mycena latifolia. Taxonomy (NCBI): domain Eukaryota; kingdom Fungi; phylum Basidiomycota; class Agaricomycetes; order Agaricales; family Mycenaceae; genus Mycena; species Mycena latifolia. The sequence goes on along the minus strand of JARJLE010000328.1, from coordinate 31,811 downwards.
GGGTGTTGCGGCCGTCCACAGGAGAGAGCAACAGGGACGGAGTGCGTAATTCCGGTCTGTTGTCGCGAAGAGCGAGACTCGTCGGTAGCTGAAAGTGAACCGAGGAGTAACTAGACAGTGTGGGAGAGGGCGGGACGGTGATGATTGACGCTCCATCGTCGGTGTGGGTCGGCGAGCTGGGGATTTCTAGCGAGCCGCGAGGGACTGCGTGGGGCGACAGCAGACCGCCGGCCGTTGGAGAGAGTTGCAGAACAGGAGAGGTGGCAGGATGGGGTGAGGTAGCCCTGTCATCAGCAGAGAAGTCGGTGGTGATGATTGAGGGCCTCGTCGGTGGCTGAAAGTGAACCGAGGAGTGACTAGACAGTGCGGGAGACGGCGGAACCGTCCTGATTGACCCTCCATCGTCGGGGTGGGTCGGCGAGCCAGGCACTGAAGTTGCTGGACTCTTGGGCGAGCCTATCACCTGAACCGGAGTCTCCATAGCAAGGAATGTGCCTTACTGGTGGCTTCGAGGTTGGTGAGAAAGCCACCAAACAACAAATGTCGTCACTCTAGTTTTATTCTTGGCCTATAACGGTTATAGTATCGGAACGTGCTCCAGTCGTATCGGAGCTTTCGACATTAGATCGAATGTTGGCGTCGCCATTTGAAGCCACTTGTTTCCCGTCTTGACTCTTTGTGTCAGGCCGGAGAGTCCTGACCTTGGATCCTTTGGGCCTTCGCTTTCTCGTAACGCCAGAAATGAACAGTATCCTCTAGGCTGACGGGACAAGAGCCCCGCTCCAGATATATCTAAAAGGGTAGTGGTTAAACTGTGGTTTAAAGTTGCCAGTGGCTGTGTGAGACCAAGTTTTTTTTTGGGGAGGGCGTTGGGAGGGCGTGATGATGGCGGAGTATTGATGGCGGACTGTCCGCCTGCGCCGCCGGCGCAGGCGGATGATCCGGATGTTATCTGGATAAAATCCTGCGGATGACGGATTATCCACGGATGATGTTTGTTCGTGTTGATCTCAGATCCCCTGAAGCGCATTCTGTCCCGTTCGACCTTACTTCCCAGGTGAAAATATTCGGAGGCATCACAGACTTAGTCATCAAACTCAAATACAGTCCTCTGATTTTTCTCGGATTTTCTCTGGACAAACAGCGAAGTCTATATGTTTAAATACCCTCCAAATCAGCGAAATGTCGATGTAATTCAATAAAAAACCACCCGAAAAATCCAAGAAATCCTAAGTAAGCCTCCTCATACCATAAAATTGCTTTCAAGTCACTCATCCGCCAGCGCGGGCGCGCTGTGGCTCGAACGGTGAACGACGGATAACGGTGGATAAATTCTCACGGATAGCTGATGGATTGATCTCATCCGTGGATGAGTGATCGGTGGTTAATCATCCGCGGATATCCGGATTGGGCCGATCCAGGCTGGTCCCTAGCCTGCGGTCATTTCGCTCTTGAGTCTGCCTACGGCAAAGTACTTGCCACATTTTTTTTGCCATTTGTAGGCAGACTGGTAACAAGTCTACATAAAGGATATGAAGTTACGAGATGAGCGCGGCCATTGGCTGAAGTGTATTATGTAGACAGGAACTGGACAGAATTTATTGAGAGGGATTCAGAAGAAGAAATGAGAGTGCTAATACCGTCAAAGGCTGATTTCACAGGGTCAGTGGGATTTGGGGATGTCACCGGAGTCCGGCATCACTCCTAGTTTCAACCTTTTGGTTTTACTCTCACCTAGTTATTCGACCCTACTCCGTCGCGCAGATTCAGGGTGTAGATTCTTAGTTCCCCCAACGCCCAGAGGATTCAGAGTTTGTTCGCCGCAGACAGGCTACAAACATGCGAGGTACGAGCTACTTTGTTTGTAGCGTCCAAGTAGCGTCTGTCTACGAGAGACTACAGACAGGCTGAGATCGATGCTCCCTTGACTGAGACAGATTCCGTTACGATTGTGTTTGTACTACTAGAGCCCTGAAGACTTCAAAACTGAGAAATATAGAATTACTAGGCTCGAATCCAGCCAGTATCCAGCCTGTCATGGCTCATGAAGCAAGTTTGTCAATACTTAGACAAGCTTTCACCGGCAGATTCAGTCATTGGTCTACTTGAGAATCTACTACTGTCAGTGTCTCAAGTCGCCAAGACATTCAGCTGAGCTCCATTCTGGCAGGCAACTTTTAGCACCTATTAGCGCCCGTTAGCGCCCTGTGGTTTGGAAGGATATAAACGTCGCGCCTGTCCCCAGATTTGAGCCCTCTACACCATGTCAAACCCGAATCCGACGCTTGACACGCTCAATGCACTCGCTAACCAGCTCACCAACACGCTCCTCGGAGCAGACGTAACTTTCAACACTCGATTCAACCCCGAGCACCTCAACAACAACTGCTTCTTTGTAACTCTCGCGGTCCTGCTGGGGACCAACGCTCGCGACCTTTGCAATGCACTCCAGCAGGGCCCGGCCCCAGGCTCTGGAGGAATCGCCCTCCAGACTGCAGCTCAAGTCCTTACCCGACTCGGACCAGTCCAGTTTAACGTATGGGTTTATAACGAGGTCACTGGCGGAGGTCCAATCAGGGGTGACTTGCGCGGTGTGTCCGAGGCAACCATACGCGCGGTGGGACTCCCGCGCGTGGTTGGGGTGGCATATCGACGCCAAGATGGTTCGGGTCACGTCGTCATCTGCAGGTAGCTCGACCGTCAGTTCCATTAAGTCACAGTCGTTGACCAAGCCTGAGGAATCCGGGGACAGTGTATCGCCGCTACATGGATTATCAAGTGCGCTCAGAGGGCCAGGATGTAACGAGCGAGGTCAGGCAGTCCAGAATCTGCATGATCTTTGCGATAGACAGGCAGAACTCGACCGGAGGATATGTGGACCAGCACGCTCAGGAGATCGAGCAGATGGAGACGGACGCCGCAGAGCAGATGGAGACGGACCAGCCGCAGAGCAGTGGTTTTTGGGGCGGTAGATTCCACGATGAACTGTGAAGCGTCAGTGGCACGTCTTTAGCAAATCTCCCCACAAGTAGTTGGCCTTTCTGTGGAAGTAAACGAAGCTGTGTACGTCTATAGGTGGTATGCATCAAAGATATTGAATTGACGAAATCGGCGCGATTGTGCGCGAGCAGGCGCGAGGTCACGGTGTGCCGGCAGACGACGTTCCGCGGCTTGACGCGTTGCACCACGAGTTTTTGGGGCGCGAGTCGGGGGGACGCGCTAGGCTGAAGATTTTCTGTGCAAAAAGATTCGCGAATGATGAGGGTCCGATGAAAGATGCTGCCAGATAGGCGGCCACTAAAATAAAAATAAAATCAATTTCGTCCTTTGCTTTCATCGTCATGAAAAGGCCTCTTCTAATTCGAATTGAAGCCTTCTCGAGCTCGCAATTATCCCAGTAGTGCAGATACGAGACGATGGCGAGACGTGCGTCGGCATTGAAGCTGCGTTGAATTCGAACGTTTGCGTTTCTCTACCACTGTTTCTACTTCCGGGCATTCCCGAACTCGTCTCTGCCAAGCCGGAAGTACCCGGCCACACTTTCCGGCATTATTGAGCCCCTATTGAATGTCTCCTGTTGTTTCTTTCCGTTCTTTCGTCCTCAATCATCATGCCTGAATTTCTTCTTCCCTCACATACCGCCGAAGATTCCGCCTTACTGCGTGCGGTCATCGACGCGACCGGCGCATATCTAACGAACGTCTACAAAGAAGTCGTGTCCGAGCGCCTCCAGGCCCTGAGCCGCAATAACCGTAATAATAGCCCGGCAGAGGACGCCGAGGCGGACGAACTTGTCCGTTTCAAAAAGGTTTTGCGTGGGTTGCCGTTCTGCACATCAGGTATATTCCTCTTCCTCAGCTTCTTTCTCTCTGACATCTGAATCTATGGACAGATTCTGCCTTCCTATGTCTCGCTGTTCACGGGGAATATGTAACCAGGAAACTTGAAGAAGAGAAGGTGACGGTGCCCCCATGCGTCGCAGTGCTGTGGGACGAGGTCCTATCCGAGAACCCCTGGATCCCCTCTTACGTTTCGAGTGCAGGAGAGGTGCGAAACCGATGCTCGAAAGTCCTCCGTGGTTACAGTGTCGAAGTTAACTGGAGGGAGGCCGATGTAAGTGTTGCGCTTGCCAAATCGGACTTCACCCCCGATGTCCAGGAGGCTCTTAGAGATATAGCTCCCGACTTTCCGTTTGTTGTTTAGAATTGGAGAATTGGTTCTACTGTACTAGTGCGCGAGGTGTGCCGGCAGACGACGTTCCGCGGCTTTGACGCGTTGCACCACGAGTTTTTGGGGCGCGAGTCGGAGGCGGCCATGGGGGCGCACTACCAGATAGGCGGCCACAAAAATAAAATCAATTTCGTCCTTTGCTTTCGCCGCCACGAAAAGGCCTTTTCTAATTCGGATCCAAGCGCTCGAGCTCGGATGCAGTAGCGAGGAGGCAAGACGGACGTCGACATTGAGTGTCTGGCAAAAGTTGGGCTCGAATCTTGATACAAGCACCTTGAGAACGACTATCTTCTCATCGTGCGTTATAAAGTCTGGTTTACGAGACTAGCTTGAATCCAGCCTGTCTAAGAGCACGCTCCGAGTCGTCGATCGACAGTTTTCATAGAGACGGTCACCGGCAAACTCTAGGCAAAATCTCGCGGCCGCTTCCTCGTATTAGATTTAGAATTCTGCGACACGAGGATTTTTTCGGGCTTGAATAAAATTTCGAGGTTGAGACGTTGGCATGGGCGTAAGGCAGTGGAGCACATCGATGTCTCACTGCCTGTCGGCTCTCGGCTTCACCTGACACACCGAATACGAAAATATCTTGACATATGCTGAAAGGCTTCCCGAGATATCGAGGGATTTTTGCCATTGGTCCGGCATTTTCCGGACCAATGGCAAAAATCGCTCCATCTTTTGGGAGGCCTCTTGAAGGACCCCTGATAATGGCCAAAAGGCTAGCCCCCATCAAGGTCAGATCGTCCAATTTTTGTCCGGACAAGGTTTGGGCGAGATTTGGGGTTTTTTGTCCGGCAGGGGTCTAGGCTCTGATGACATAATCGCCCGAAAAAGGCAATTTCGGGCGTCCAAAGGCCAAAGAAAACGCTCAAATTCAGTGTCGCGTGTATTTTCGTGCCCAGATTGCTCGATTTATGTTCGATTGTGGTCAGTTTTGCCTCGAAAGTCTTCATACGGCACGTTTCGTCTTCGAAAAATCTCGACCAAACCTCAAAATTTTGTCCGGACAGGACCTAGGACTTCTGCCCTGGACCCCCCATTTTTGTCCGGCCAGAACCTAGGTTTCGGACCCAAAATCGTCAAATTTTGTCCGGCACGGGGGCTAGCATTTGGGTGTATTATCAGGGGTCCTCCTCTTGACCTATGTCAAGATTTTGCTTTGTCCGGTGTGTCATGACACCTCGCCGTCGAAAAGGGCACTTGACTCAGTACTACGACCTCTACTACTACTCCTATCCAACTCAACATGGCCTCGCATCCGGACCCATCCACGCAGTACTTTGCGTCGCAGTTCGTCGTCTCCGCGGGCTGCGTGCTCTTCCGCAAAAACGCCGAGTCGGGCGCGCTCGAGATCTGCATCCTGCGCTGGCTGAAGAATGACGAGTGGCTCCTCCCGAAGGGGCGCAAGGACTGCGGCGAGTCGATCGCCGAGGCGGCGGTGAGGGAGACGTTCGAGGAGACGGGGTACGCGTGCGCGCTGCTCCCGTGCCGCATGCCCACGCGCGCGCCGCGCGCGGGCGTCAACGGCGTCGACGCGGTCGCGGTCGTCGACGGCATCACGGAGCCCGTGGCGGTCGCCGTGCGCGAGCGCGGGGCGCTCGGGATCAAGATAGTGTGGTGGTACATCGCGCGCGCGACGGGCGCGGAGAAGGTGCTCGGCACGCAGACGGAGTGGGAGGCGTTCGAGTCGCAGTTCGTGCGGGCGGACGAGGCGGCGGAGCGCCTGACGTTCCAGGGCGACCGCGATGTCGTGCGGCAGGCGCTGCAGATCGTGAGGGACGGGAATGAGGGCGGGATATGAGCGGGATATGAGCGATAGGAGGGGGGATGGGAATGAAGATAATGGAAGTGGGAAGTTCAATAGGCCTTCGTACTGGATGTACTCTGAATGGGAAACGACGGGATATGCACTGCCCTGCCCGCCCTGAGCTGAGCGAGAACGATGGAAGAACTAGAATGATCTAGGACAATGATGGATGATGGTGGATGATGGCGGACACTTTTGCTGAACCAGATCTGCTTCAGCAGGAATCCTTCAGCTAATTCCCTGCAGTAGCCTTCCTTAACGGCTTTTCCCAGAATATTCTTCAGCGTTACTCCTCCACATTAACTACTGCACGGACCGTGCTTGAACGCTCTTCCTTCAGTCGATCACACCTGCCTCTTGATTCCCCTGAAGCGATTTCCCTTCAGGCTCCTTTCTGTTGTTTGCCTGCAACATATAAACCTGATCAGATTCCCCTCCAGTATTTTGCCTTCATGTCATTCTGTTCAAGTATCCCAGTCCATGCAATACTCTTCAGCCTTACACTTATTTTTTTCTTTCACGGAAATCTCTCCATCACTTTCCCTGCTTACTTTTACGTCAAACTGTATTTTGTCACGATTTCCCAGGGCAGCGTTATACACTCGGGAATTCCTTGACATGTTGCACTGTCTGGAATTTATCCAGCAGACATAAATGACGTACTGGGAAATCACCATTTGGCTTTCAAAATAGATGCAAAGCTTTTGCTCTACAAAACAGGTGTCGGAAACATGGATGAAAGCGGGGAGATCTTCCTTATAATACACTCGTCGGGCTGACGGTTCAGAGGCAGCCTGGACTGAATATTTGTGATAGTACCGAGTAGAACATTCTACGGCATAGTTGAGAAGAGCTGCAGATGCTTGGGTAAAAGAACGCACTTCTGCAGTAGAGTGATGTGGAAAAGACAGGTAGAATTCCACGGTGCAAAGTATAGAGTCGGGCTTCCACTGTACTTTTTTCCCCGAGCTCGTGAGATTCGCAAGCTGACCACCGACAAAAAGACATAGGATATTCCTGAAGACATTCCTCCGGAGGAAGTTCCGTGCAGTCAGCTAGAAATATACTCTTGAAGATAAATTGCTGAAGGGATATTCCTGAAGACATTCCTCCTGAGGAAGTTCCGTGCAGTCGGCTAGAAATAGACTCTTGAAGGTAAATTGCTGAAGGGATGCAGTTTGAATGAAATCTGTGGACACATTTTCTTTGAAGAGCAAGCTTGCAGAGGAACCTCGGAAGTCTACAACAGGAAGTGGTGCAGGCAAAAGTGTGAATCAAATATCATGCAGGCAAAGGTTTCTGAATTTCGCCAAGGGACAACTATTGACAGATGTACAGAGGTCAGAGGAACAGTCACTTTTGAACTACGGAGTGAAAATCCCGGAAACACTTGTATTCAAAGAAAGACCGAAAATTCCCTGAAGGGATTTGTCCTGGATGCTGTGCTGGACTGTCCATGGGACAATATGTCCCGCATCATTCCCATCCTTCCGGCATTTTGAGCTGAGCGGCCTCCCACTCCAGGTCGTCGAGGTACCGGTCGACCGCCATCGCCTCCAGCCGCGAGGACGGGTCGGCGCTCAGCGGCGGGGCGCCGAGCTCCTTCCGCTTGAGCGCAAAGCCGTCCGCCTCCGCCTCGTTTGGGTCGTCCGCGAGCGCGATGTACGCCTTGGCTACGCGCCAGTCTACCTCTTTCGTCAGCGTCTGCAGCCGCTTCTCGGCGCGCTCGCGCGTGCGGCTGACCTCGCGCGCGCGCTCCTCGGCGCTGCTCGGCTGCGTCTCGCGGGCGTCGAGCTTCGCCTGCGCGGAGGCGGGCAGCGTGAGGAAGCCGCGGGTGTGGAGCAGGTGGGGCGTCGTGCTGAGGGTGCTGGGCGGGAGGTTGTTGAGGCGGCAGAGCGCGCGGCCCTGCGGGGTGGTTAGCTTTGGTGCTGACTAAAGAGCAGGGATACGTGCGTCTAGCCCGAAGCGCAGCGAGATGCCTTGGAGGGTGTCGCCGCGCTTGATGTAGTACTTGGGAGGCGGGGTCGGGGTGTTGTCGATGGGAGGGAGAGATTCGACCGGTACGCTCTCCACGGGAGGATGTGCTTGCTGCGCTGAAGACTGCGCATCGTCGTTCTCGTCCTCGTCGTCTCCAACCACAAATGTGTCCTCATCTCTGACCGCCCCATCGACATTCCGGGTCGCCGGCTCTCGAATCTGTGGCGCTTTAGCCTTCCCAGAGCCCACCACGGCTACACCGCCGAGACACGCCAGACATGGGTCGTATCGGGCGAGGCGCGGGTTGGCAGCGATACACGGGGGGCAGATGGGACGGCTGCAGCAGGGAGTGGTGAATACAGGATTCGGGGACTTGGGCGGGAGGGAGGAAGAGCAAGCGAGACACAGAAGGCTGTCGACTGTCATGGTTCGCGATATCGATACACTTTGTTTGGTGCAATATTAATTTCCGTCTTTCCGTCTACCTGCATGTCGACGCCTGCTGAAGCCGCGGCACAGCTCATCTACGTCCCGAATGTGCAGTACAACTCGGCGCTGACCACCGTCAAGTTCCTCGCCGCCTGCTTCGCGGGCGCGGTCGCCGGCATCCTCGGCCTGCAGAACTGGGCCGGCTTCGCGCTGTTCGTCGCCTCGACGCTCCTCACGTCGCTGTGCATACAATCCATCAACTGCCGCGGGCACCCCGCAAAGTACATCCCGGGCGGGTGGACGGGCCTCATCAACCCGGGCCAGGACAACGCGTCGACGTTTATTCTGGTTTGGACGCTATTTTATGGTGCGCTCTTTCCTGCCGTTCCTTGCACATGACGTTGACGAGAAATTCAGGGATTGTACATGGTATGTCGCGTTTCGTGTCCAAGTATCATGACTCATTCGGCGTCTAGTGTACGACTAGTTCGGGGCGGGGAGCGAGAAGTGAGTGTTTTAATACTACAATGTCTGCTGCGACTGAGACCAGTTCAAGACGTAATAATTAAGCGATAGAGCGGCTCCCAGTCATGTATCCCATGCTTGCCACGATGATGCGCTCCACGACGTCCAGTTCCTCCTCGTCTCGTGGCGCGTACACAAAAAGGTACCCCGCAGGAAGCGGGAAGGCGCGGCTCACCCCGCTCAGCGGATGTCTTTCTGCCCACCCCAATTCGATGGCTATATTCAGTTAATCAGTTACCGCCTGAGCAGGTGTTGAGCCGAGACGTACCAGTTTTGCAGTCTGCCGGCGACAACATGACGTGCAGGCTGTGGTCCACTGAGTGGACGTGCGCGATCTCGCGCAGGACCTGGTCGGCCTCCTTGTGCGGGGACGCGACGCCGGGATGGATGACCATGCCGGGATGCAAGATCTCGTGCGGCGAGACAGGTACCATCTGGACCAGCGTCGGATTCGCGGCGGCGTGTTTCTCGAGGATGGCGACCAGACGCTGCATTGCACGCGGTGAATATGGTTCCGACGCCGTAAGAAGCAGCAGAGAAGTCCTTACGTTGGCTATCTCCTCCGATGGAAGCCTGTCCAGCTGTCGGTGGGGGACACAGTGCCATCCCGTCGTTGGCCGCGCGCCTCGTCGCTCCACGGGCCGCTCCAGCCAGCTGCCCTGCCCGGCGCCCTTGTCGTATTCCGCGGTGCTCACCGTCTCGCGTCCAAGCGCCGTCAGGGTGAGCGCGACGAGCCACCCCAAGGGCCCGAGCGGGGTGAGCCGGTTGCTCCCGAGGGCGCGGAACTTGCGGTAGTTGTCGAGCACCCACGGGGAGCCCACGGCGACGAGGGCGGCGAGGGTGACGGCGCGCGGGTGGCGGTGGAGGCGCATGACGAGATCGTCGACTTTCGAGGCCATGTTGAGGTAGCGATGCAGCCGGGCGAACGGGGGCTTTATACCTCCTCCGAGTCGCTTTACCGTTGTTGTCCGCTGCGGAGTATAGACGCGGGCGTTTGCCGTTCAGACGCGTCTGTAATTGGCCGAGACCGGAAATAGAATTCATTGACGCGATGTTGTGCCGTGTTGACGTCCTCATGTTCTCGCCGCCGTAATTCCAGAGACTGTCCACCGTGCTCCATGCCCAGCGCAGCCAAGGGCGCTAAACTCGAGCGCAAGGCCGGTATCAATCCGTGCGTCTGTTCCCCATCGACAGCATCGACAGCTAAATAAACCTTCCTGCTTCTCGCGCACAGGAAAGTCCACGGCAATATCCCGGGGGTCCCCGTTCTCACCATCTTCGCCAACCGATGGGCGTGCTCGAATGCGGGGGTGCACGCGCCGCCCCAGGGCGGGATACACGGCTCGCAGGCGTGCCCAGCGTTCTCCGTCATGCTGTACGATTCTTTTAAAATCACCGAGGCGCGCGTCTGAGGGCACTGTGCCATAGATCGGGTGGCTACGAAGACGACTGTGACATGGGGGAGACCTTGTATGTTCTCTTCTTTTTGCTTTCTCGCCTGTTGATTCCCTCCGCGTAGCACGTACACCGGCGAAGGTATCCATTCGTCTATTGACACCAGCTTCTAATAACGCTGCGCGGACTCCAGGCGGGCGGAAGGCCATCGAAGGCGCAAACGGGAAGAAGGTGCGTGAAGCTCTGCCGCTGCATGCCGCCCGTGGGCTGAGGCTGCGCCTTAGTCGTGGTCTACGAAGCAGTGCACGGACCAAGAGTGGGTCCGAGGGAACAAGGGCCTGCAGCTGTCGCACATCTCCGGGAAGCCGGTGCGCGTCGTGCGGGGCCACACGCTGCTGTCGCGCTATGCGCCCGTCGAGGGGTGCGTCGTTTCTTTCCGCGCACGATTGAAGCGTGTTTGTTCACGGAGGCAGGTATCGGTATGACGGGCTGTACAGGGTCACTGCGGTCAGTGCTTCCGCTTCACGCTGCACCTCAGCAAAGGTAGATACTTACGCTGGGAATGCAGGCAACGCGCGCGGTCGGCAAGACGGGCTTCAAGACGTGCCAGTTCACGTTCGAGGTTCGTTTTTTCTTTCTTTTTCATTTCGTTTCATTTCGTTTCGACGCGGCGACTGACAGAGGCCATTGTGCGGACAGCGCCTCCCCGGCCAGCCTGCTCTCCCGGAACAGGTGCTGCCGCCGACGCCCAAGAAGATTAAGACGGACAGAGACAGAGCAAAGAAGACTGACGACGGACCAAAGATGACTGACGAACCAACTTGGAGGAAGACTGACGAACCAAGGACGACTGACGAACTAAAGTCGCCCAGCGCGTCGAGTGCGTCGCCCGCGTGGACGGCGCCGCCAGTGTCAAGGGCACCACCAGTGGCCGGTCCTTCTCGGTTTGAGGGCTCGTTCGACTCTCGAGTCGCCGGCTCGTGGGCCCCTCGCAATCCGGGCGTGTCGGATCCTCGAATGGCGCGCCCGGCAGCTCCCCCTCGCAATCCGGGCGTCTCGGATCCTCGAATGGCGCGCCCGGCACTGGCCCCCCCTCGAAATCCGGGCGTGTCGGATCCGCGGCTTGCTGGCGCATCGGATCCGCGGCTTGCTGGCTCCTCGCACATCGCGGGCTCGTCGTACTCTCGCATCGTCGCCTCGTGGGGGTCGGCGGGACGACCGCAGGCTCAAGCTCCAGAGTCGGCGAAGCGCAAGCGAGTCAAGATGGAAGAGGACGAGGACGAGGACGAGGACGAGTTTTTTATAAATCTCGCACGCTCGGGTACCCGTCGTAGCCTTGCGGGAGGTGTATTTACTGACATACATTGTATATTGCTACGTTGTATATTTTTTTTGGCATTTGTACATTAGGTTAGCTTGCATACGGAATGGTTTCTTGGATGATGTGGTGGGTGTGGAACAAGAACACAAAGAAAGGACTATCTATGTAATCCTGCCGCTAAGTGTTTATCGACACTCCGCCGCGTCTTTTTCAGCTTGGGAGGAGCATTTTAGAAAGTGCACCCTGCAGCTGGTGCTTCACTCTCGTCGCGAGAACGCTTATGTGCGATTCTCTTGCGCGTCCCCCATGCCTCTTCGACGGCGCGCCTCTTTGAGCGCGCATCATCGCACATAAACGACATCAGCAAAGAAAGAAAACAGGAGGCGCCCACGACGGGCCTTCTCAACCTCCCGCTCGCGTGCAGTCCCCCGCCAATCCCAACGAGTTCTTGTGCTAAAAAGACGTCGAGCGCGGCACCGTAAGGAATCTTGACGAGCCGCTGCTCCCATTTACCACTGGATAGCTTATAAACCAGCGCACCTCAATATCACCTTCCGCCGCGTTTTATCAGGGCTCTCAGGCCCGAGGTTGTATGAGAGGGTGTCCAAGGTCAACTGGTGTGAATAGCCCTAAATGATGAACATAAAGCAGAGAGGCATCTAAACGCAACGATTACCCTCGCGATCTATGCCTCGAGCTGCCGATGCACCATCTCGGGCGCGACTCTGCACGAGTTAATGCGAGGGAAGGGGCGCTCGACCAATAGCCCAGGTCGGAACTTGGCATACATCAAGCGCGCTTTTCTGACATTGTGGGCTGTTGGATTTTGCGTATGCCGCGCCTCAGCCGAGCAGGCATGCTGTCGTACCTGCCTGCCGCTGTGCATGCAGACAAAAGTGCCGGGTTGGGTACGCGCACTGAGTCTGAGGCGGCGTGAGGTCGGCGCCAGTGGGCGCGGAAGAGACGCCTAACGCGTTGCGGTCACAATCGGTGCAAGATCCGGCAGGAGCGAGAGGGGACGACGCAAGCAGAGGGGGAGAGGATGCGGCGACAAAGTGCGCTATACTAGTACTCGTGGCAATCCCCGCTTAAACCCCACTCGGAAAAGAAGACCAGGGATGTGGAGGACTTGATTTCTGCGCGATTCGAAGTGGCGACGAGCAGAAACGAGCAAGGCAGGCTGTAACTTGAGCGCGTCCGGACGTGGGTGTGGCAGTGCAACTTGAGAATGAATTACCGGATTCGGAAAATCCAGGTTCGCTTCACCCGAACACTTTTTCTGAAGCTCGAAATCTCTCTGCTCCTGTGACAGCTGTCTCTCGATGGGCTTGCGATGACCCTGGCTCTTATGAACGTGAATTTACTATACCCGGACACGGTGCTCTCGCTGTTTGAGGAGCTTGTAGCTATTCGTGGTCGTATCAATGCCACCCAGTCCAACCAATTCAACGTCCCCGGCCGTGTTGGAAGCATCCAGGAGGGCAGCACCCCTCGCCTTAGTCCACACGGCGGACAATGAACACTTCCTTTGTTCTTGGGTGGTGTAGACGAAGGAAGCTACAGTTTTTTGTCTGCCATGACAGTCCTAGTCGGTGCGTAATATCATGTTTGGCTAGAGCATTACTAGTGCACGTGTAGGTACGCAGTGCACTGCGTGCATTTTCATTCTCATCCGAGTCGCTCCGCACGTCTCCAACCCGGACTCTCGCCTGCTCTCGATCGTTCTCCTTCCCTTGAAGTTCTTCATCTAAGGCCCCCATATCTCACCCCATCTTTCTTCTCCTCTTTTCCGATGGGTATGTTCATGCGACACGTTTCAGAACTAGCTGTGACTTTCACTTCGCAGCCAAAGAGGAAGGCTACGGTTCCGATATCCAGGACGACTCCTCACTGAGGAACGCAGATTTTACCAATGGAATACCCATGACCAAAGTGCAGACCAACAATTCTCTCCGACCAAGAAGAACTGCAACATCTGTCTCCGCCTCCGAAGCAGCAAGTACAAGCGGAGGAGTCCGTTTCAACCTCAAACGAGCCGCATCGTCGATGTTCAAACCCGAAAAGAAAGTCGGTCAAGCGCCTGGGGTCCTTGCGTGTATTAGATCTATAATCTTCTCTTCATGTATGTGGCCTGGCCGCAATCACTGGCGACACTGACATGGTCTCCAGGGTTAAACATGCTGCTCGTTTTCATCCCAGTATCGGTGCGTGTTGGTCCAGTGGCATCATGTCGTGCGCCGAGCGTCTCCACAGTGGGCATTGCACTTCGCGGACCCGGATCAACATACTCTCATTTTCATTTGTAAGTCCTGACGTCGTTCGACGGCTACATCCAGTTTGACCATATGACCAAAGTCTCATTCCTGGCCAAAATACCTCTGGCAAAGGTGCATCCCTCATCCCATCTCATTGTTTTGTATAACCACCCGTGATAAAGTTGCTCGACTTCGCCGTGGATGAACTGTCTCTGCGTGTTGGTCAGACGCTTGCTACTCTCCTGAGTACTAGCTTTGTATGTACTTACTTTGTCTGCAGTATGAAATTTCTAATGAGTTGTCAGGGAAACACGTAAGTTTGCCTGTTCCCCGCCTTGCCTATGCTTACTTTTCCCCCCAAAGGGTCGAACTAATCGTGGCTGTATAGTCTACTTACTCTCTTGTCATTGACATGAGCCAACACGTATTCAGATTATTGCGCTTACACACTGTGAACTGGGCGTCGTGCAGTCTTTATGTACGTTACTCTGTTTGCCTTATACGCCCGGACCCGGGCGTCTACATTTGTCAATCGACTGACATTCTGATCTTCATTTTCTTAAAGTGATTGGGTCCATTCTCAGTAACCTGTGTAAGCGCCATCGACCTTTTAGGTGCCGGTGCCTACCTAATCGTTATATCTGTAGTGCTGGGCCTCGGGATATGTTTCTTTGCCGGCGGTGTCAAGTTCTCGGAACAAGGCTTTGGGGCCAGTGCGTGAATTCCTTGTCCATCTCTTACCATCTATATATCCTAGCGTCTCAGGTGCTACACAGCTCAGCTCTTCTCTCCTCACCATCAGTGTGATCGCCGTCTTACTCCCCACGGCGTTCCGCTTCTCGGTGACAGTGGCCTTGGCAGATCCTGTTCCGGGGCAGGATATCCTGAGAGCCAGCCACGGGGTATGTGTTCGCGACATCATCTCGAATCTTTTGAGTCTTACACTTCCACCAAGGTTGCCCTGATCTTACTTTTCAGTCAGGGTCTTCCGGGTCTCGAATTCATTGAATCAACACTGACCCCCGATAGTTTATGGCTCATGCCTCTTTTTCCAACTGTACTCTCATGCGACTCTCTACGGCGACAAGAGTTATGATATTATCAAATCAACGAAATACGCCCCCTGGGAAAAGAAAGTCAAGGATGGCGACAAGAATGAGGCGACCAGCAGTTTAGTCGTCCCCGATGCAGCAGCTGCAAATGCTGAGGAGGAAGAGGAGGAAGTGATTCCTCAGCTCAGCCTGTTCATGTCCTTTGGACTACTGGCGGTCGTCGCTGTCGTAAGTCGATATCCTTCATATCTAACCTCGCCTTACCTTTTCATCAGGTTGTTGCCGTCACAGCTGAATGGCTTGTGGGTTCGATCGATGGTCTCACGAAGGGTGGTGCTATAAGCAAAGAGTTCGTGGGCATCATTTTGCTGCCCATGGTAGGTAACGCTGCAGGTCTGTGTAGCCGTTCTTGAACTCGATCTGAACTGACGTGATCCACAGAGCATGCCACCGCCGCTTCCGTTTCCGTCAAGGACGAACTCAATCTGATTTTGAGCACCGTCGTCGGATCCAGCATCGTAGGAACTTGAGGTACTTAAACGTTGGGCTGTCTACTAACGAATTTTACAACTAGCAAATTGCCTTATGTGTGATCCCGTATGTTGTACTCCTTGAATTCATTTGTCTAATCTAACGACGTACCTATTGTAGATCCATCGTCACTCTGGCATGGATACTTGGCAAACCTCTCACGATGCTCTTCGATCCTTTCGAGTCCATCGCCTTGTTTTTGGCTGGTTAGTATCAAGGTCCGTACTGTGGAGGCCATCCTCATTTCTTCTGGTAGTCCTCACCGTCAATTATGCCGTGCAAGACGGTAAATCAAACTGGATGAAGGGAATAATCCTCATTTGTATGTACTGCGCGGTCTTGACCTTCCTTGTTACTGACCTCCCGCGCAGGCTTGTATTTAATTCTCGGAACGACTTTCTGGTTCTACCCCGGCACTGCGGATGAGTTTACAAGCATCCTTCCGCAATGCCACAAGTGACATACCCGAGCGCTATCCCTAATGCTCATGACATGTATCGTACATTCGCCACCTTTCTATACCCCGCTCCTTCCTGGATTTCCTTAATCACGACTATTTTTTTTGTATACTAGGGGACTCGCGGGCGGATGTGTTTGATAACCACGTCTTCATCGTATACTATAATACCGTCTAGATTAATACATCAATGTCACGGTATGAATCTGCGATCTACACTTTAGCCTTGCCGCGGAATCGACCAAAGTTGCTGTAGCGGATGCTAGATTTGGAACGCTCTTTGATCTTCGTAGCTGGGAAGAGGGAGAGTGACGGCATTGCCTCGTAACGCACTGAAAATAATCTTTGGGCACATTTTCGTTACGAGGGTCTCTCCTTGGCCTGAATCCAGCCTGTCTATGAAAGCAAGCTTGCCTCCATAGCCAGTCACTGCACAACTCCGGCGAACCTAAGTATACCCCGGTTACAGTGGGAGACTGGGCAGTATAGAGGGCCTGAGCTCACTTTAACGTCACGTCAATGCGAATAATTATGCTATGACTCATACAAATCTACGTCTTCTATCTACTTCAACCGCTACGCACGAATTTTCAGTCGGCAAGCAAAGTCATTTAGCGGGATGTTGGCGCTGGTCATGCCAGGCGGGCCAACATCCGACCTGTTGCCAGGGAAGACAATCGTCTTGAAATTTCCGTCGAGGTCAATGATCTGCTTTGTCTCTGGCATGACCGGTGCCATAACTTCAAAGTCGTCCGCATCGAGTGGCCTGCAGTTAGATGGACAGTCAGTACGAGGATCCGAAAGTCGCGGAGAGGAGAGAGGACTAACAGTGCCTTCACAGCTTGGAATTCGGAAAAGTCAAAGTCGCGGATGAGATTGGCAGAGAGCATCAACAGCTCGGCGAGAGCGAAAGACCTTCCTGGGCAAGCTGAAGAGTCGAGTTAGCTTGAAGCTGGTCAAAACAGGGAAAGCAGAAAACTCACGTGAACGGCCGGTGCTGAAAGTCAAGTCGTACTGGAGCATATGGTCTCCCTCACCAACGAATCGGCTACACAATTTTTTGGCGGTAAGAATATGTATAATGTGGGTGAAAGACGACTCACTGTCCCTTCCAGTACTCGGCGTCCTCGCCATAGTTCTCAACCGACATGGCAGCGGCGGGTCCCATAGCCTTCAAACTGGGTAAGTCAAGTGGAATGAGCTACCAGCTCATAACCGACGAAAGAAAAGGATAAAACTCACATGTCTCCGGGCTTGAAAGTATGGTTGATTCCGGGGAGGACAATGTTCTTCTTGACGATCGCCGAGGTGCCCATCATGACATACATCCTAAAGCTCTCGAAGAGCGCCGAGTAGAGGTGTGGCGCCTCCTTCTTGAAGTCGAGTTCAACAAGAGAGCCGTCCCCGAGAGCGTCGCACTCTTCGCGGACCTTGGCGAAGAGAACGGGAGCCTGAATGAGGTTGGTAAAGAGCCATCCAAAGGCCTCGGGAGTGTTTCCCATGAACGCCGTAACACTGAATCATTATTGTCTCCATCAGTTCTCTGGATCATCTTGAAATAAATGGAGCTGGAACGGACGCCATGTTTGTCCAGGTTGACCTCACTTCCATGGGCGTGTTTGCCTGGAAAGGATCGGCAAAAGAGCGAAAGACGCGGTGCAACCCAAAATTACCTGCTCGAAAACGCCCAGGATTGCCCTAAGCTCTCCTGAAGCAATTTTAGATCCACCGGCTTTGTCCCATTTGACGAGAACAGCGTGCATGTCGTTCTTGGCCTTGACGCACCGACGAACGCCGGGGAAAATTCTCTGACTGACCCAGAGCGGGATGGGCCATCCGTACGCGGCAACGAGTTCATCGGCATCGCGCATGAACGTTTGGAGCAAGATTCGGGTCGTGACATGGTCGAGAGACTTGCCAAAGAGACTGACGCAGTTGACGTTGTAGCCGACTCGGTACAAAAGCGAGTGGAGGGAGACGATCTTGCCCTCTTTGCCGACGGTGGAACAGACGCGGTTGAGCTCTTCGGTTCCGGCGTCCTGAACGACGGCGAGGATCTCGCTGAGCTTCGCCTTCATCATCTGACTATGAGCAGTCTGATCGGCTGGATGGTGGATAAGTCAGGAAGGTTCGTGAATTGGTTAGAATTGGGACGTACCTTTGCGAACGATATCCTTGTAGCGAGGGTCGAAACTGGAGCATGAGTTGGTTTGGGATCAGTTTATTTCTCAAAATAAAATAAAATAACTCACGTCGGAATGTCCCATCCGACATAGTGGAACCACTGCAAAAGGTCGTTAGCATTTAACCCGGGACACCGAGCATACCAGATACGCACGTCGAAGCCAGCACGGTGGTTACTGTGAAAAGGAGATCAATATGTGTTTAAACCCGATTAGACAAGGAACGCACATCTCCGCGGTGGTGCTGAAGAACTTTTTGATGCCCGCAAAGTTGAGAATCCAGAAGGTCTTTCGCGAGAAGGGGTCTTCGAAGAGTTCGTACTTGCCAGCTCCGGCGTCGACACAGAAGGCGGAGTGACCTTTCGAGTAGGTGCGCCACACTGACAAGACTCGTTAGCCTTGCACTTTCACTCCAGGGTCAAGAAGAACAGCCCACGCACTCTGAACATTTCTGACGAAGCGGGGTAGCTTCGCGATTGCCAGCGAGAGGAGGAGGGCTCCGACGGTGACGCCGACGTCGGTCGCGGTAAGATAGGCTCCGAGAACCGAGGCAAAGACCGCACTTTCACTCATGGTTGCGTTGCGTCGTAGAGAATGGTCCTCGAAATTGAGGACGCCTCTATACCTCCTCTCTCCGGGTCGAGGCAAAGCCAGAATCGTCCCGAACGGCGCATCGCAGGCGGCCCATGCCGACCCTTATCATAGCGCAACTGCGGGGTATTTCAAATAATTTTGAGGATCCCGCATCTGCCGACGTCTTCCACTCCTCTTCCCGAAACTTACCGAAATCGTGGAAACGGGAACGAGCCGCTTTACCCGAGATCGTATTTTGGATGGCTTGGAAGGTTGGGCACTAGGCCAATCCTCTTATCACTCAGTGTATTGCTCTCCTCTTCTTATCTAGATCTAAGAGCTCTCTCATTGGCCCGAAACCGCGGAGTAGCCAATCAAAGCTGCTATAAGATTGTTTATAGCACTTGCGTTTCTGGCCGCCGCACTTTCCGTGTCCAGCAGACGGTTAGCCACGATGCCACACTTCCTCCAGGCTCTCCGCGTCCCCGAGGTCCACAGCAAGACCTATCGCAATGACCAGTTCGCGAACCCGTCCGTGATCCCGTTCAAAGAGAAGGCACGCGACTGACTCTAGAAACAGTGACATTGTGCCGATGCCTTCATCGAGGAGGACGTGGACGCAAGCCTCCTATGTCGCTTACTGGGCGACAGGAGGTTTCGCCATCTACAAGTGAGTCGCTGAGCTCAGTCCGGGTCCTTGCCTTACTAACCTTCTTTCTACTCCCTCAGCTACGTGACTGGCAGTTCCTTGATCGCGTATGGCCTCAGTGGAAAGCAGGCGATGGTGCGCCCTCGCCATCTGCGCGTCTCTCAACCTTTCTCACTGAGGATTCATCTGCAGGGCGCTTGCGTTGTCTCGCCCATTATTCTCGGTATCCTCTGTGCTTTATGTGGTTGGGTAAGCTCTTTTCTTTCTAACGCCCTTGGAAATTCCAAGAAATAACTTTTGGTCTCCTCAGGTCGGCTCCTCCCACCACATTTCGTTCACGGTCGCCTCTCGCGCGTCTTGGGGAATGTATGGGGTTCGTTTTCATCTTCTAGACCTTTCCCTCGACCCAGGATTGAACTCATCTATCTTTCTACAGTCGTACTTCGCCGTCCTCATTCGCGTCATTCCCGCCCTGATCTGGGACGGTATCGAGTCCCTCTACGGTGCCGAGGCCGTTTCTACCATAATCGGAGTAAGCAGATTTCCTCGGAGCTACGTTCAGAACGAACGAAAGAGGACATTACTGATGTCTACTTCTTGCAGACCTGGTCGTGCGTTCGGCCAACTCTTTTTTCGACTCTAACGAACCTTCTGACGTTTTGCCTTAATTTCCTTTCGAACTGCAGAGTCAAGTGGGCCAACTGGAGCCATCCCCTCGCTGGTGGAAGTCTGGAGCTCAAAGATCTGATCGGTCTTTTGTAAGTCTGTCAAAGGATTTTTAACGAAAATCTCCGCTGACAGAGTACGTGCAGGATTTACTACGCCCTCTTCCTCTTCACTATGTGGTTCCCTCCCGAGAAGCTGCAGAAACCTTTTATGGTTTCGTGTGTCGGCTTTACCATGGTGCGTCAAGACCGGTCTTGATATAAGCAAACTCGCAATGCTGACATCCATCGGCAGGTCGTCACCGGTCTCCTCATCTGGTCCGTCCACGGTGCTGGTGGAGCTGTACGTCTAATAACTCGCTTTCCCTTCTATCCCCTAGCAATGTTAAACTTATTGTTGCACAGGGACCCTACTTCGCCCCTGATTACAAGGCTGAGGTCCTCGACGGCAACTTCGGATGGGCTTTCATGTTCGGCGCCGTCGCCGTCCTCGGCAACTGTGGTGTCGTCGTCCTTGGACAGAGCGATTGGACTCGCTTCGCTGCGAACAACCAGAAGTCGTCGCTTGTCTCTCAGCTCTGGGCCTGCCCGCTCTTCATCTTCCTCGTCACGATCCTCGGCGTCATCATTACCTCCGCCTCGACGGAGATCCTCGGCGAAGCCCACTGGCAGCCCATCCTCCTCCTTCGCGCAATCCAGCAGCACTACGACCACTCGGCGTCTTCGAGGGCCGCTGTCTTTTTTGCTTCCGTTGCCATTCTCTTGAGTCAGATCTGCGTCAACATCATCTTGAACTCTGTACGTCATCCTCCGCCTCATCTTCGGAAGTGTCGAGCTGACGCCTTATTTTGCGCCTCCAGGTCAGCAGTGCTATGGACTTGATGGCGCTCGCTCCCAAGTGGCTCAACATCCGTCGCGGCGCCTACATTGTCGCCATTCTCGGTATCTGCCTTAACCCGTGGAAGCTCCTCGTCTCCGCTGGCACTTTCATCGAAGTTCTCGCCGGTTTCGGTATCTTCTGTACGTAAAAGTAAAATGGTGGAACCGGCATTAACGTGCCTCGAACTTCTAGATGGTCCTATGGCGGGTATCATGGTTGCGGACTTCTGGATCGTTCGCCGCAGGAAGCTCAAGATGGAGGACCTGTACCTTGGGTGAGATTCTCGACGACTTCAAAAATTGCTCGAAGCTACTGCTGACGGTCGGCATCTATTAGCAACTCGGACTCCATTTACTGGTACTGGCATGGGTTCAACCCTCGAACCATCGCCACCTTCATCATCTCCTTCTTGCCCATGTTCCCGGGCTACATCCAGGAGACCAGCAACCTCGAGCACCCCACTGACGCCGCGATCAAGATCACCACCCTCGGCTTCATCCTCGGTGAGTCCTCCCCGGTCAAACTTGTCGAAAGCAATATCCTGACGAACCTGTTACCCAGGATTCTGTATCTCCCTCATCGTGTGCCCGATCATCAACTTCTTCTTCCCTCCTCCCGGCCTTGGCCTCGGAACCACTATCCACGACGAGAACGTTCTTAGTAAGCTTTGCAACCTTTCTCCCGTCATTCTTACCAAATCTTACCGGCTTCTTTTTTCAGTCCTTCCTCAAGGATACGACCAGACTCGCCCAACACAGGGAACCTTGTCGTCCCCGTCCGAGTCGATCAGCGAGAACGAGAAGCACGACGAGAAGCACGGCAGCGTGTCCTTCGTCGCCGCCGTGTAAATATGATATTAGGATGCTTTATTCCCCTCAATAGATGAAACTTTTTAGTTAGATGTAATAGTTTTTTATTCCCTTGAAAACTCAATAGATGGGAGGCTCTATAGTGTGTTTTTAAACGGCGATCTATTTGGTTTCAAGGTTGTCGAGTCCTGTGTTGTTAATATACATGTATGGTTCGTTTGCGTATTACACTGATGTCAAATTTCTGCTTTTCATATGCGCACAATTTCGCTAGCCGCCTTCGAGGGTGGACTTGGTGCGAGGAAGTTAAGTGGGTGTTGCGCCGAACCCGTTTCAAATCTTCTTCTTCAATTTACCATCTCCATCATTCGGCAGTACTAGTTCCAACATTTGTGATGCGGTGGTAAATCATCCAGGAATTAGTGGAGATTCAAGACACTGCGGAAAATCGTGTGGTGGCGGGAGCCAAGGTTGCCTGCCATTTTGGGAATCTGGCGTTGAATAGTTTGGCTTTGTTGTTCGGGCCTCTTCGGCCCGAAAAACGAACACAACCACGTGACCGTGTTTGATCGATCTGATTGAAGTCACTAAACTCTTCAACTTAAGAGCATATTGATTCCATTTCTGGCTCACGAAACGCATCAACTGAATTTAGGAGCCAAGTTCGACACCTGCAACAAATGCCTCGAGCTTTACGGAAAGTCCGAAGTGGAAAAGGTGTTCACGGCGTGTTCATGCGGGTATGAGCTCGCTCGCTTCAACTCGCGTGCAGCGAGGGCCGATTCCCTGTCCGAGAGCATTCCAAGAGGCGGCCAAAGTGATAAAGAAATGCCATCTCATTTCAATAAGCACTGGTGCTCACAGCTAAGTTTATTCTAGTCTTGGGTATCATCTATCTGACCCTCACATAGCATTTGTAGTGCATTGTATTCAGCTTCTATCTAGACTGATGATGTATACTCCAATTTAAGGGACAAGTTCTCCTCTGTCCGGGAGAGGAGAGCCGTCCTCAAGAGTAGGCGGGGTAGCGGAGCAGATGACATACGCAACGCTGAACGCAGAGGACTTAAGTAACAATTCGAGGCCATAATGGGAACGGGTAAGCTTACCGAGCCCATTCAGTTTCACTTCTGTTATGCCATTTATGCCAGCTAACACCAGGAAGAAGAATGAGAAAGCCGCGGTGGCATCTTGAGAAACTGGATACGCACCAAGCCTGCTGGGCGCCCATATCTCCTGTCTTCAAAGTGACAATCTCGCGACTAGAAAGCTCCAGATCAACAGAGCCAGAGATGACGATGACTGCAGTGCGGGTCAGCGCAAGGTCGAAGCTGAAACGCCAAAGAAGCAAATACAGTAGTCCAGGCTGAGCGATCGGTGCATTGGGGTCATCGCTCCTGGCGCAGTATCGAAAACGGTCAAGTTTGAGCCACCTGGCACGACGGATGCTCCTGGCAAAGAGGTGAGAAAGACGGTTCCGTCACTTCCGTCCGTCGTCACGTCGGCTCCCTTCGCAGCCCAGATGACCTACGGAAAGAACTTGTCAGTCTCATGGGCACCACGTTTTCAGGCCACTCACTCGCGTCTTGTTCTCTGACGGCGGTCCATTGGTGCTATCCCGACCTTTGCTCTCCTCGGTTTCGTCGAAGAGGACGTGCGAGTCCCCGGTCTTGGGATCAGTCTGGGTGACGACGCGGCGGATTGGGGGGAGTGTGTATGGGACGGCCATGGTAATGGTCCTGCATTGCTTGATTTTCGTACATTATATTGGAGAGATAACGGGATATCTTGCCATGTCGGCAGCACCCGATTCAGCCGTTCCCAATTGAGATAGGGGGTTCAATATCGGCAGGGGCCGACAGAGCCGATCTAAATTTGGCACGTGAGGAAGTGTACTTGGGTGTTCGCCATGGACAGGATAATATCGCAGAAATCATGTCCCCCACTGCTGCTGCACGCCTGTCTGCCATCTCTGGACAACTTTCCCAAGGCCGTGCCGCTGTCCTCGAGAAACGACCGACCGACGTTGTCATCTGCGCTGCTGTCCGGACGCCATTCACGCGGGGAAAGAAGGGAGGCTTCAAGGATACCTGTCCGGAGGAATTGCTCTTGGCTGCGTTCAATGCGGTGGTGGAGCGAGCGCAGTGTGACAAGAGCCTGGTCGAGGAGATCCAGGTCGGCAACTGCTTACCGCCTGGTGGTGGAGCGAGTCTCGCTCGAATGGCACAGCTCGCAGGTTCGTTCGCTCTTCTGTTCTGTTGAGAAGAACTGGTACTAATAGCAGGGGTGTGCAGCTGGGTTCCCGATCAGCTCCACCATCCTTACCCTGAACCGCCAATGCTCATCCGGACTATCAGCCATCAACCACATCGCACTTCAGATCATGGCAGGTCAGATTAATGTCGGAATCGGTGCTGGAGTGGAGAGCATGAGTATGGGCTCCAGTGGTCTAGGAGCGTCTGCCGTCTTTCCAGAGAAGGTGAGGATTTTTTAAACAAATTTTCACAGCTCATTTCTTTTCGCTGCAGATGTCGGAGAAGATTCTCGCACACGGCCCATCTGCAGATTGCTTACTTCCGATGGGAATCACAAGTACGTTTGTGCTTTCATGCCGTTCTCCGCTTCAGTCGAACTTTATCACCAACAGGCGAGAATGTCGCTGCTAAATACAATATCTCCCGCGAAGCCCAAGACGCCTTCGCTGCCGCCTCCTACCAAAAAGCCTTTGCCGCTCAAAAAGCCGGAAAATTCAAAGAAGAAATCATTCCAGTTGCTGTGACTTTCGATGGCAAGCAGATTTTGGTTGAGGAGGACGATGGAATCCGGCCTGGCGTGACGAAGGAGACGCTCAGCAAGCTTAAGCCGGCTTTTTCAAAGACTGGAAGCACGCACGCTGGGAACGCTAGTCAGGTACGTTTTCTTTTTGCTGTTCGTTGATGGATAAGAGAAAGTTGACACTCGAATAAATAACAGGTCTCAGATGGTGCGGCTGCGGTGCTTCTCGCACGCCGCTCCGTCGCGGAGGAAGCAGGCCTACCCATTTTAGGAAAATATGTTGCCGCCACCGTCGCGGGCGTTGAGCCTCGATTGATGGTACGCGATAGGTTTTCTATGATGTTGAAAAAGGCGTGCCGAGTTCCTCATGCTACTTTTCAGGGCATCGGACCAGCGTTCGCCATCCCCAAGCTTCTCAAGCAGGTTGGACTGACTCTCGAAGATATCGACTTTTTCGAGATCAACGAGGCGCGTGCTTACCTTAGAGTAAGTCCGTACCGAGCTTATTTTCTCCTACAGGCCTTCGCTTCTCAAGCCGTGATGAGCATCGAGCACCTCAAGATCCCGTACGAGAAAGTCAACCCAGTCGGTGGAGCCATCGCTTTCGGCCACCCTCTCGGCGCCACAGGTGCTCGTCAAATCGCAACTGCTCTTGCTCACGGAAAGAGAACAGGACGGAAGATCTTCGTTACGTCTATGTGCCTTGGATCAGGTGTATGTGGTGCTCTCTTTTTTGATTCTGGAACTGCCTGTGCTAACTTACGAGTGGGATGCAGATGGGCATGGCGGGACTCTTCGTCAACGAGCAGTACTAGTAGATGTATGTGCACGCGATCGCAATCATCTTATTTACTACATGACTAGAATATTATAGTTTTGAGTACGCTTCGGTACAACGGGGCTCGTTAACAACGTTGCGTTGTGGACTGAAGCACACAGAGTTCGGGCACCACCTATAATTATAATTACATAAACTCAACGCCCATCGATATTTGATCGGGTCATTGATCCATTTGATCAGATTTCCACGTGATTAAGCGCGTCAGCTTTCGGCGCGCTGATTATCGTGCTGATTAGCTATCCATACACACGATTAGCCTTATATTTCGACATATTATCGGGTACTTATATGTATCAGCGGGCCTTAGCCATTCTATTGCCCTTCTCAGAATCAGATCCACCGAGAGAAAAATCTCAGTATCATCTTGAGTATCATTGTCTTGGTCTTTCTAGTTCCGTGCTTCCATGATTAGTAGAGAGAAAGGTTGAATAGAGTGCGTTCCTCCGATAATACTGGCTCTAATGTTCCTGCACACAAGTGCGCTAAGTTATCATAGACGTATTCAATGTTCATCAATATTGATTGAGCATCACGCGTCCGCGTATTTACATCACGTGTCCGCGTATTTGGGAGTTTCGTTGCGTTCCTTCTCAGTAGGAATTGTTGAATGGCGTGTAAGCTTCTGTATAGACGTGTCAAATAACTCATAGAGTTGTCCTAAATTATTTTGTTTCCGATGCAGAAGAGAATGGTCCATCTAATGGAAGATTTGTGCAGCTGGCGGAACTCTTTGCCATTAAAACTCCTGCACAAGTTTGACCACAAAAGTAATGATATCAGATACTCCGTTGTCCTCCGACACTGGTTGGCTCCTCCAAATCTACGTCATTGCCTCATAGGAGTTATCTTCCTCGTTGCCTGCGTCGCCCGCATTATTTGAACAGTTGTCCGCAATAGAGCATGCTAGGAGCTTGATTATTCGGATATAATGTCTAAATATTTTACGAGAATATTATAGAGTATGCCGTATATGGTAGTCCCTGTACGTCTACAAGACAGCCTGTGCGGAACTCTCGACGTCAGCCTTCGCACTTCCATGCGCAAGCGAACGACTTACGCGAACCATTTTGCGCATTGCTCGTCGCACACCCAAGCTGTGAAAGAGTGTCAGAATAGCATGAGGAAAGAAAAAGCTTAAGGTGAAGTTACACACTCGGCAAGAACGTCCTCCGCACCTCCGAGCACAGCATCGAACGCGATCGTCCGCTGGAAAGCCTCGATGGATCCTCCCATCGCACCTGGGCATAAAAGAATGTCAACTAGCCGTTCGAGATAAAAGGAGATGTCGCAATACCCTTGGTAAGACCTCTTCCACCGAGAATCTGAACTGCATCAGCAGCGATTTCGCCCTACATCGAAGAGATTAATCTCGTGGACTTTCAGCCCCTTTGAAACGAAAAACGCACAGCGGCCCTGGTTATATACGCCTTCAGCAACGCAATCTGACCGGCAAGGAGGTCGCTCGTCTCGTCGTAAGTCATCTTGGTCATCTGGTATGTGATACTTTCGAGCCAGGCTTGGGTGCTCTCGCAGTGCGAGAACATGCGGGCGAACTTTGCTCGCACGACGGCTGTGAAATGAGAGGACTGTCAGCACGACATTGGCGTCTGATAAAGACGTACGTTGATCGATAAGTCGCTTCTCAAAGATGATGCGCTGGAGAGAGAATATAAAAAAGCCTGAAATGAACCGGTTGTGGTGGACGCACCTGGTTCGCCCACTTGAAACTGTCTTCGGTGATGCTTCTCATCATACGTGATGCGGTGCAGCACATCCCCCTGCGTTTGCCATGGTAAGCCTTGCGTAAAAGAAATACATCAAAGCAGAAGCCTACCACCGTTCGTGATTGACTGGAAGCACCTCTGTCAATAGAAAGTCGAAGAACTCGATGGTGAAAGACGCACAGTTGGAAAGAATGACCTGCAGTCCTTTTCCCTCTTTGCCTAAGAGATTTTCCACCGGGACTTTAACGTTTTCAAAGGTCACATATGCCGTTCCTAGGAGGAGTCAGATCGTCGATGAGCGCCGGGAGCACCGAAGGGAGCTATGAAAGAAACTTATTTACCGGCAGCCTGAAAAGAGCAAATGGTGAGCACAATGAGACAGAAACGAGAATTGGAGAATCACGCACAGACGAGTAGCTCGTCTTGATGACTTTGGTCGAGACTCCGGGCCCACGAGGAATGAGCAGCATCGAAAGCTCGTTGTCTCCCGTTCGAACACCTGTGAGCGACATAAGTAGGTCAGCAAGCTCGTGGACCTCGCTCGATAAGCGAAGAAGAGTCTACCGGTGCTGAAATAATCGGCAAACGTCCCGTTTGTGATCTGGGATCAATGTTAGGATTGGCACTTGGGGGAGAAGTCGATAAGGAATGAGCTCACCCATTTCTTCGTGCCGTTGACGAGGTAAAACTTGCCGTCCGGAGTCTTTTCGGCGGTGCACCTTAATCGAGCCACATCGCTACCAGCGAATGCCTCTGTAATGGCAAGACAAATGCTTCGAAATGGCAGCCGTAAGTTTTCTGGAGGTAGGTATCGAAAGTTTACGGGCGTTCACAATTTCTTGCCTGCAAGCACGTCGGGCAGGATCGCGTCCTGCAATGCTTTCGATCCAAAGTTCTTGACCGGTGGAAGGCCGATAATCATGCCGCCCTGTTTCGATTGTCGGAAAGAGGTGTGCTGTACAATCGGAAAGCGATTTACCTGGAGACCATCTGTGCAACGGAAACGGTGAGCCGCGGGCCACGCGAAAGTGACCGGAAATCGTACCAGCATAGCCTTTCGTCTCTTTGGCCGCGCGCCCGAGCTCCTGATTAAGGATGAGCTCTGCAAAATAGTCGAAGCGTTCTCCTTTCATCCCGCCGGGAAGAGTGAGGCCATGCAAGTGCTTTCCGGGACCAAGTCTACAGTGGTAACTCAGTCTCGAGAGATAGCCAATCCCTTGAGAAATTCACCGCATCTGGTTAATGTAAACTCCCTCTTTCCCACAAAGCTGAACCAAGTCAAGCGTTGGTCGCTCGTCCGTCTTCTCATGTGCAAGCGCTTCTGGGATGACTTTTTCGTCCATACTGTTCAGAGCTCGTATCAGCATCAAACAACTATCCTCAAAAAAAATAATGAAACACAATTTGCGCAGATATGCTTGCAATGCACGATGCTCGTCCGTGTAGTACGGCGAGTGATATCCTTTTGAAAGGAACGTGGGCTCTGCGAACGGCACCTCCGAGAGAGATCCAGGCGTCGACAGCAGCACTTTCGACTGCTTCCCCGCAACTCGACCGATGGCAAGGCGCTTGTACTTGGTCAAAATCTCGCTCTTGTGCAGTCCGAAGAAAGCATCTGTCGCGTCCGCTCCGGCAATGCCAGCATCCAGTAAGACTGACTCGCCTCCCGGATGCATGGCGCGAAAACGCGTCAGATCAAACACGACCTCGTCTATGATGACCCAAAGGTCCGAAGGGTTGGAATGCTGTACAATTTGAGCTCTGAGTACGCAAGCTTTTGAGCTGGTTCGGAGATGTTAAGATGCACCTTTCGCACCTCCTCGACGGAGAAGACTTTCGCCGTTGCCAGGCCGGGCCCGAAGATCTGCTGTTCTGTAGTGAGCTGGACTGCTGCCATTTCTTGTGGATAGATCACGAGAGAGATGGAGGAACTCTTCAAAAGCAGTGAAGTAAAGATTCAGCATGGCCCGAAATTATTTGGTTGCCGATTCGGGTAATGTTAATGCCATAATGACGATCGGTGGGTCGGGATCCCTCGGCCCCGTCGGGCTGAACGCGCGCCCTATCACGGCAATCCTGCCAGTGCCCGAGTCCTCTAAGTCTTATAATATCTGAGCTATTTTGTAGCGTGTCTTCGTATTTTTCCTTCTGTCGACACTTTATCACGTTATAAAGGGAGCCAGGCCATGTCATACAATCTTCCTCCTATGCGCAGGGTCGTCACCCAGACGAACCCGAAGACCGGCGACTCACATGTCCTGATCGACGAGACAGTCGAGGCAAAGAAGTGGGATCGCGAGGGCGAGGGAGTGAGGAACTTTGTACGTCGGTTTTTCGACATTTCTGAGAGAAAGACGGGCTAATGCTGTGGAAATAGGTTGTCTGGGGCGCGACTGGGGGGTCACCTTGCAACGTTACAACCAACGATTTAGACGGATCTAAGCTGCTGATCGAGCCCGCTACTGTCCTTGAGAACGGTTCCGTTATGATGTACGTCAGATAACCGCTTTTCACTGTAAAGATCTACAGACGCCTGACCTTGCTGGACACATCTGTACAGTGTGTTTGACACTGGGCCAGGTGGTTCCACTGCAGTGCACCGTTCCCTCAGTCTCGACTATTTCATGGTGCTTGCTGGCCAGGTTGATCTCGAGCTTGGAGAAGGAAAGTGTGTTACTCTGAAGGCTGGTGACATGGGTGCGCAGCAGGCGACGTACGTGCTCCAGTCTCTTTTACTTGGCACTCTTCCGCTGACTCGCTCCAAACTCTATAGTTTCCATGTGAGTGCTGAACAAATGAAGCCGTCGCAAAAGGGATTCGATTCTAATCCTGTCGTAGGCTTGGCACAACAGGAGCACAACTGATTGGGTCAGGTTCGTAGTTTATTTCTGTCATAAGTACGCACCTCCGACTCGAAAGAATTTTTATGCAGGGTCGCCTTTGTGCTTGTCCATTGCAACCCACCTCCTCTCGAGGACGGAAAGGAAATGCCCAACCTTGGACCTCTCGTTGCTTAGAGTGTACAACTAGTAAACAGCGTGCAATTTATTAAGACAGCGGCTGAGACGAGCGCGAGTGGCGGTGGCAGCGGGGCGAGCATGGGTCAAGGTGGGAGGGAGACAAACCTAAGAACGGCAGCAGCGATACGGCGTGACGAAGAAGGTCAATACCGGGCGGAAGGAGGCCAGCGCAGTTTATTCTACGCATATACGCACATCTCATGAGGGATGTAAAAAAGTCAACAGCTAGCTGTAATTGAGAGCCAGCATGAAGGGGTATCGTGGGGGCACTCACAAACTCATCATAGTGATGAAGGACCTCCCGCAACTCCCTCCGACTCATCTCCGCTCGGTAAAGTATCTCGTCGTCCGTTCGCTTTCCGTCAAAATATTGATTGATCCTATATCTTGTGAGGAGAGGAAGAGGGTATTTTTCGCTGGACTCACTGCTCAAAACGTCGTGTGAGGAGAGGGTCCTTGCCATCGGACATGGCAGATAACCAGCTTCGCTGCAGTGGTGTCGCCCGGCCAGGGTCGCTTATCATCGACGCTTCGTTCTCCTCGCCGCTCTGGTTGTCGATTTCGTCTTGCGACTCGGCTGTCTCTTCATCCTCCCGGCGTTTGCCGGCGCTGTCCCCACTGTCGTCTTCCAATTTCAGCTCACTGAGCCGACTACTCCTCGACCCGCCGACAGATGGCAGCCTCGAATAACGCCGTGCACTCTTCGGCGAAAGAGAAAGCCAGGAGACGCTCGGGGGAGACTGGTCTCCATCCGTGTCGAGCTGATTGCGCAGCTTGCTGTGCCCTTTGCGCCCACCGCCCTTCTTGTCGCGGGTCCGGCCTTTCGTAAACTTAACCCGTTCCTTCAGCCGCACAGTGGCTACGATACGTATCCGCAGGTGAAGCGTGATGAGCATGTCCCGCTTCAGCATCCACAGCACCACGTCGTGGTAAAGAGGTATGACCTCCCTTATCTGCACAACTGCAGCAAAGAAATGGGTATTAGAGCTAGATGTTGATATTGCAGACAAGAGCTGAGGGAGAGACGGAACGCCAAAGGCAGAAAATTGTTTGTTGAACTCGGTTGTCAGTTCAGTCAGCCTCGATTGTGGATCAGATCACCCGAATGATCAAGGGAAGAAAGACATACGGCGAATCGAATTTGGCGGGAAGAGTGAAGACGGTCTTCAATCCAGAATGGACGATATCCACAACTTTAGCCCTTCGATGGTGCACCAACCACCGCACCGTAGGAAATACTTGAGTCTCCAGGTCCCAATCCAGCAAACTGGCCATATCGGCGAGGCTGTGGGGCGACGAGTGAATACCCGCACGAGACGGTAAGGAGGACTGACTACGTACGAGAGGGTCACAGACGGCAATCTCTAAGAATTTGATCAATCCTTCGACGAGCGAACGATCCCCGGTACCGATGAGAGACCTTCGCAAGTTCGCGTACGGGTCGATTCCTTCGGGCCCGTCGTCCAACAGTAGTATACTCTTCCACGCGGTGAGCGAGGGGAGTCGGTATCCGAAGCTCATCTCTTGCCCCCCAACTTGGTAATCGTCGTCATCCGGAGGGCTCAGGAAATCGGTGTCGTTTTCTTCTTCCGAGTGCAGCAAAAACGTCCAGGTAGGGCGGTAGTTGCAGTTCCAACGGAAGATCATGTATCGAAATGTAGGCCACGTTTGATGACTTGAGCGCCTCGTAGAGGGTTTTCATGGCGGGTG